>JANHGB010051648.1:0-15922 GCA_026283785.1 Coracopsis vasa | reverse complement strand
TGGCTCTTGCAGTCATCATAGGGAGCAAAGGGGAGATGATGTGGTAGGATGGTGATCCCAAGGAAGCGACCAATCCCACAAACACAGGGCTTGGGCCCTGGAATGATGCAGACATAGGCTTAGCTGCATACCAAAGGGGTTGGTTAGGCCAGCACAGTGCCTCAGTGGGAGAGGCAGCATCCGACCTAAGCCCTCATGGCTTGTCCTTCATGGGGACATCCCTGGTGCTACTCCTGTGGACCCTGCTGTGCCCAGGCCTGCCCAGATCCCAAAACACCCATAACCCTGCAGCAGCTCCTTATTGCAGGAGTCCACATGCGAGATTTCACCTTAATCAGGAATGACTTGGGATGGATGGGAATAAGAACACCCTAGGCTGAGCTGATAAGGCCTCAACTCTGGCGCTGCCAAGACTGGCAGTGATTTCTGCGGCACCCAGAACAGCTTTGCTCTTGTTATCAGTGCTACCAAATCCTAAGTGGCTTTAACAGAATCCAAGCAACTGCCAGGCAGCAGCCCAGCTCTGGGACTTGGCAAGGGGCAAAACCCTCTGCATCATCCCCTGCAGGTCTTGGAAGGCTGCAGGCAGCCTGGCTGCCTGGCACAGAGGACGTGAGGCTTTTTCCCAGCTGAATTCTCCACTGCCTCCATGCTGGCCTGATCCACAGTCCCTTTGGAGCAAGGCTTCCCCCTGCCAGCTCTGGGTGGCCCATGTGAGTCTGCTGTGCTGCTGCACGGGGACAGGAGGAAAGGATGGCAGATGAGAGAAAGGAACAGAGCCTGTGCTCCACACAGATCAATACAGCTCTGCTGGGTTGGAGCCTTGAGCATCCCAAACCCACCACATCTCTGTTTGCATCGAAAAGCCTGTACCTCACCCATGATCCAGCCAGGGATGGGGATCCTTTTGGAGCTGTACATCACCACTGCAGAGGGGAGACACCCGAAAGTGTCCCCATCTCGGGTGTCCTCCCTCCTCAGGTTCTGCCTGGGGTTTTCCCTGTGCTGCAGTGGCAAAGGGCTGTGTGTTTCCCCCAGCAGGATCCCCCAGGGTCGATGATTGATAGTAACGGGTGCAGTGGGATCTCTGCCTCTTCCAAAGATGGAGGGCCCCTCCTCAGGCTCTGGAATTAACTCCAGTGTCAATAAAAAGTGCCCCAGAGATAATCCACTCTGCAGATGCCAGCCCAGAGAGCAGCCTGCCTCACTCGTGCAGAGATCATCTGCTTTGCAGACCCCAGCTGCCCTTGGGGCTGCTGCAGAGCCCCTGCACATGCTCCCCATGTGCAGCTCCTGATGCAGGGGCTCCTGCCCCAGGGCTGCTCTATTAACAGTTTACATTTCACCTTCCTCCTGCAGACCCCAGTTTCCCCGGCATCACTGCAATGAAGGAGAACCAGGGACCCCATATGCAGTGGGAGCGATTGCTGCCTTCCCATCCCTTGCTTCCCCCATTGTCTGCAGCAGGGAAGCAGGGGCCGTTCCTAAGGGTTCATTCCTTGCCCACAGTTCACACCAGGAGCTTTGCTCACAAACTGACCCTCTGTGTGTGTGTGTCCTGCGGACAAGCATAGGCTCTTCCGTCTGTTACTTTGTGTGTGGTACTTTATGTCAGCCTGGGAGCGCATCCTTCTGATGGGAAGCCAGAAGAAGGTGACCTGGACCCATGTCAGATGGGCAGCAGCGGTGGCGCAGTGCTTGAGGAGGGGTCATTCAGACCCGTGCTCTGTTCCTGTCGCCTGCCTTGGCTCAGTTACCGTTCTTAGCAGCTGAGATGCTCCAGCTTTGCTCGTCCTCAGAGCCGGCCTGGCAGGAGCAAGTGGGTGATGTCAGGTCGGCAAAGGAAGGAAGAGGAGAGGAATGAGGACATGAGTTCATGTGGGCATTGATGATGGCCGGGAGCAGGCTCAGGAAGGAGGCTCCCTGTGGCGGGTCCTAGGCTGCTCCGCACCACAGGGCACAGCCAGCTCCACAGTCACCCATCTCCCAGGAGAACCAGCTCCTGCAGGACCCCGGGGCATGGCCCTGTCTGGTTTTTCTCCCCTCTCCCCATGGTGCAGGCTCCGGTCTCAAAGGACAGGTTCATCCCAGGCTGCAGCTCCAGACAGAACTCCTGGATCCTCTCCTTAGGAAGCGCTGTAGCCAAAAGTCAGGCTCTCGTGACTGGAGCCAAAAGCCAATTAGTAACAGTTTAGCTTCATCAACTTCCTGACTGAATGCAAGTTTTAATTAAACATCCCATTTTAATTAGTCAGGCATCACATACAGTAAGCTTGCCTCAAGATTTAAAGGCTGTAGGTCTTATGCTTTAATTAAAAGAAAGAAGCACAGGACTTCAGCATCTGTGGCAGCTCCTCATCATTTTGAGGGTACAAGCAGAACAGCTGGGAGCAGCAGCTTTTCTTGCTGTGGCTTATTCCTCTTCTCTTTTACCTCCTGTGGATGCTCCAGCAGAGGAATTGGCTGTGAGATTACTTGGTTGGAAGGAGAGAAGAAACGGGCTGGTTGCAACATTTGGGATGTCAGAACAGGTACTGGGCTCTCAGTGTAATGCCAAGAGCAATTTCGGGCTGAGTTTTTCTTTCTTCGGGTGACGGGCAGCACCTAGCATATCCATGCACTGGGCATGTCTGCCAAGAACGACCGTAGTTCCTAGATTACTGTTCTGCTTCCACACCAGTGGTGGAGACCTTAGCGTGTTCCTGCCCTCCCTTCTTTCCATCTGTCCCAGAGGGGTATTTCTCATTAATAAGAGCACACCTGCTGCCATGTTAGCCACCCGCCTTCCTCTGTGGGGCCAGAGCAGAGCCAACAGAAGCTCTCTTCTCATCTCACCCTCCCTGTGGAAATCAGTTCTTGCATTTTGTAGGCTTTGCAGAAGGTTGGGTTTGGACCCCAAACTCGTGTTGCAGCACCAGGGGAGGCAGGGCAACACCAGAGGTCTCAATAAAGAGCAGAGGTGAGCAACAGGTACAGGGCATCTCGCATCCATTGCCAGCATATGCTGGGCATGAGCAGCATCCCTTCTGCTCTATTAGCTGCGACACAGGGATTTCTCCACTCAGTTTCTCTATATCCTCAGCCTGGTGGTTCCTGAGGAGGTGGAGGAGTCCCAGAGGGAGGTGGTGAATGGTGAACACTTACATGTCTGTCTTTTCTCTCCTGGGCACCCATAGCTCATCCACATCTTGTCTGGAATCTCCATGTCTTTTTTTCGCTGGCTGTATCAGTCTTTGGGCAGTGGGGATGACGTTGCAGGACAAGCAGCTCTGCTGAGAGGAGGCTTGGGAGGACTGTCCCTGGCCAGGGTATGGGATGTGTCAGCAGACATCCCCTTTCCCTGTCATGCTGTCACCCCTCTATGTTTCCAGAGCAGGAGCAGGCTGTGTTACACACATGCAAATACCCAGCTGCAGCAGTCTGAGCAGAAAAAGCCCCACAGTCTCTCACATTCCCTGTGTAGCTGACAGGAGGCTATAGGGTACACAGCCTCCTGGCCTCAGGTCCAGAGGCATGCAGAGGCTGCAGACAGGGTCTGTCTGGTGCCTGTTTGGGAGACCTGTCTGAAGCGGACTTGTGCCTCCTGTGCCTCCGTGAAGGCGTTGAGCAGCAAGGGCTGTTTTCTGGCTGAGCGGGTTCCCCACAGGCACCCCCAGAGGAGGTGCTCTGCTTGGGACACTATGGAAGGAACCTGAGCCTTTTCTGGCAGGTACTAGAACAGCAGTGTTGAAAGACACACTCATCCTCACCAAGTCTCACATTCATGCAGTTCCCTTCCCCCTTAGACAGACTCTGCCATGGCAAAAACATGAGGTGCTCCCTGTTGTGCAGGTCCCAAGGCTTGTCTCTGCTGCTCCAGCATCACTTGTTTTGTTGCAGTGCATTTGTTTGATGGGAAGCCGAGCAGTGCTGGCTGCTGGGCTGTAGAGGCCTGTGGCTGCAGCCAGCTCTGCAGAGGGTGCAAGAGAGTCTCCCATGTTTGAGCCCGGCTGCTGTGAAGACTCCGGGCAGTTTCATACCAGGTACATCGCTGCGCTGCCGTGTTTCACCAAAATGCATCAGAAAACGGGAAGAAACCAGAGGAGCTCTTGGGGAAACCTCAGCTTCATCTGCGGGGTGGAGGAGCTCGGTGGAGCTTGTTTGGAGAACAGCCCCTTCTGCTTCCCCCCCACCTCACACCATGAGACCACAGTCACATCCCTTGTGCCGTGCTGGCTTCGCACCGAGGCAATAACTGCATCCTGCATGCTCCAGCTGGGACGTGCGAGCTGCAGCCGCCCCCCCCGCTGCTCCTCGGTGGTGCCAGCAGCCAGGGTTACACTAATTTGTGTTTAGTTTCCTCCCCAGTGCCGGCCCCCCCGATCCTGCAGCTGGAGGAGTGCTGCACCCACAACAACAGTGCCACCTTGTCCTGGAAGCAGCCCCCCTTGTCGACGGTGCAGGTGGAAGGCTACATCCTGGAGCTCGATGATGGCAATGGCGGCCAGTTCAGGGTAGGTGCTCAGACAGCAACCAGTCCCAGCAGCGAGAGGTTGCTCCTGGGTCTCGTGTTCCCCTGCCATGAAGTGACCAAAGAGTTCCCCAGGCTCCTTGCAAGTCCCCTCTTTCCCTGGAGACATGAGACTCGGTGCTGGGGTGCCCAAAGCCAGTGGTGTGGACAAGCTACAGGCTCTTGGTGGGGACAAGGTTATTTGAGGGAGGGGAAATACCTTTCCAGTGGCCAATATGACTTTCAGTCGCAAAGAGCACATTTGAAGCTCCATCTTTTCAGGGTGCTAAATATTTCATGCAAAGGATGCTAATAGCCATGAAGGACTCCTGGTTTGCCAGATGCCAGCAAGCAGAGGTGTTTAAGGCCTGAGGGCTTGTAAATTGCTGTAATTACACAATTAAAATATGAATTTTCTCTGATCCGACACGCTGATAATTATCCTGGTGTGTTCACATCCACCAAGAGCAGGTGCAGGGACCAGCCCCTTACGTTTCCTGAATTCAGCCACAAGAAATTCAGTTGGGCAGGAGCCAAAGCAAAGCTGGGGCAGAAGAGATGTGACACAGGTGGGATCTGGAGAGAGAAGGGGGCAGGAGGATGGGCGTGAGGAGACCAAGGCTCAGCACAGCCATCCTGGCAAGGCCAGGGCAATTCCCAAGCACTCCAGCCTTCCCTCATCCCACCAGCAGCAGGAAGGGGCTTGCATGTGCATGATGTTCCTGATGCTGGGGTAAGAGAGGGCTGCTCCAGCCAATGGTGCCACACGGCTGCTGCCAGGAAGGGGAACATCTCTGGCTTCTCAAATCACTGAGCCATTCTCCTGCCTGAAAGCACTGAGCTGACCATGTCAGGCAGCAATTTGCTAAGCGACCTGGGAGTGATGAGTATTGTACAGATGGCAGTTCCTGCCAAGAGCAGGTCAATTCTCCAGCCCTCAGAGCATCTTCGTGGCCTCCTAGACCAGCACAAATAGGTCCATGTACTTCTTGTGCTGGGGGCCCCAGAGCTGAACACAGTACTGCAGGTGGGGTCTCACCAGCGTGGAGTAGAGGGGGAGAGTCACCTCCCCCGACCTGCTGGCTACACTTCTTTTAATGCAGCCCGAAGTATTATCAAGGAACAAATCAGAGGGTCATTTTGCTCTGTGTAAGTCATACACAGTGCTTGTAAGCCTGGCCCAGGTAGCAGAGTGTAGTTGAACCCTGTGCATCACAACTGCTGGGAGCTGCTCTCATACCCCTGGGACTCCATGGTCAGGGCACTAATTGTGCTTGCTTTGCAGGAGGTGTATGTGGGCAAGGAGACCATGTGCACGGTGGATGGGCTTCACTTCAACAGCACGTACAGCGCGCGTGTCAAAGCCTTCAACAAAACAGGAGTCAGCCCATACAGCAAGACCCTGGTCCTCCAGACATCTGAGGGTAAGGCATTGCAACAGCTCCAGCCCAGCGCGCTCGGACACTGCTCACACGCACGCATGGGGCCCATCCAGCACACCTAAGCTTAGCATTGCAATACAAGGAACTGCTCTGCTGGTCCTCCAGTACCTAAGCAATCGCTGCAGGAAAGGAAAGCCAGCGCTGATGGGAGGGGAAAGGTTGTGTCAGGAGCCTTGGACAGTGCCAGAACTTGTCCCTCAACCCTTTCCTTTACAGAAGATGTGCTTTGGGGATGTACAGAGAGAGGCATCCTGCAGAGAGGTGTTTAAAATCTGAGCGTAGCAGGCCTTGTATTACACAAAGGGAAGCTCAGATGTTTTCAGTAATTCCATTTAAAACAAAACACTGTCACATTGCTCCTGGAACACTAAGGGCTGTGCGTAGCTGCACAGTGCCTTAACCACACTATGTCTCCTTCAGCCCCTGGCTGTGCACAACAGAGAGCAGAGGGACCATGGAGCCGCATGGGTGTCCTTGCTGACATGGGGTGCACAGCCCCGCCAGCATCGTCTGCATCACCCTGCACTGCAGGCACTCAGAATATTAAACACTCCCTTGCAGGTTGCAGAGGAGTCTCCCCGCCTGACTTTAAGTACATTTGTCACACCAGGCACTTAATCCGTCTCGGAAAATTGGCTTGCTTCTGACACGCAGGTGGAGAATCCCAAGGCTGACTCCAAGACGAGATAGGAGTCAGATGCAGCTGTGAAGGAAGGATTCAGCCCCCACCAGCATGTCTGCTGCCCTGTGGCCTTGCTGCCAGGCAAGAAACCTCTCCTTGGGAGTTTTCCACGCTTGATGGAATCCCTTTTCCTTACTCCCAGGCTAAAATCTCTCTTTTCAAGCCATCTGAAGATTGTGGATCACGGCAGCATCACCAGACCTGGCTGGCAGCTGGCTCCAGAGCAGCAGCATGTTGCTGCAGCCCCAGCAGCTGCTGGCAGATGCAGTCTGGGGTCAGGGGGGAATACACACAGCTTGTGGGGCTGCTGGTGGGGTGGAAGGAAGGTGAGAGCCTTCTTGCCACAGAGCATCTCTGGTGGCTTTGGGCAAGGAGAAAAAAGGGGTTTCTGCTGAAAGAATAGAAGATGAAAGCAGAGGAAGGCTATGCAGAGCATTGTCACTTGCTTGCCTGCACTCATCTGCAGGAGATAACCATTCCCGTTTGGAAAGGGCATTTACCAGGTTTGGATGCATGGGCAGGACAGGTCAGTGAGGAATGGGACTCACCTGTAACAGATGCAAGGTGGATAGAAAACCTGTGACAAACCTTCTCATACAAGAGACAGAAAACTCAAATCACAGGCCACAGAGGCCTTGGCATGTCTGAGCTCTGTGTATGTTTGCAAAGCTGAGGACCAGCGTCAAGGAAGCTGCAGTGTTCCTCTGGAGATCCAGGGACAGGACAACCCAGATCCAGCCCCACGATGGAGTGGCCAGGACCTCTCCCAAAGCCTGAAGGTCAGCAGTTCTCACCCACTTCACTATCCAGCTTTACCAGCCTTTGCAGGAGACAGCAGAGCTTTGGCTTCTCATCACGTTTGTGTCTCATTAGATCCATTTGAGACACAGTTTCCTAACCAAAACCAGTTGGGCTTTAAGTTGTCCCAGCCAGGAGTTTCAGGGTCCCAACCATGATCTTTCCAGCTCTGCTCTCCTCTCATAGGTGTTTTCACTGTCAAGCCAAGCTCGCCTATTACACAGCTCCAAAACACGACAGAACCTGGGAGAAAATAGCTGTTCATGGCCCCAGCAGGCCAGGCTGTGCTTGGGGCTGATGCCTTGGTCTGTGCCAGCAAACAAAAGTTTCACTCTTCTGAGTGTAAGATGAAAGTTTGCTGCATTCAGCCTTTTCACTGAATGGGCTTTTGCATTTGTTATTCCAGCACTAAAGAAAGAGGGAGAGAAAGACAAATGGGCCTGGAGCATTTTCTGCTCTTTGAGGCCACCTGAGCTGTTTGGACACAAAGTTAAATACATTACATTTATATGCATCTTCCACATATTCAAGTGACTTGTTAAATAGAGCCACCACATGCATCACAGCTCTTGTTTCTGGCCTTCACAGCAGCATCAGGCCTTTAAATGCTGTTTTGTCTGAAGCAGGCTTAGCTTTTCCCTTCAGCCATGCTCTGCAGCTTCCTGCAAAGTGTTCCTGCAGGAAGAGGGGACGAAAGAAGAGATGGTCTCGATATGAAGAGAACATCTCTGTGAACACGGCTGTCCTGCTGTGAAGTGGTTATGAGAAATTCTGCTTAGAGGGTGTTACTTCAAAGCTGGCTTCTAGTCCTAGCACACAAGATCCGTATCTGCAGCCTGTGGAATTTAACTGAAGTCTTTCTTCTGCCTTTACTGAGCAGTGAAATGGGCTGTCGAGGCTAGCAGGGAGTGAAACATCCTGCAGGGTCTCAGCATCTGAAGAGAACAAGGATAAGAAGAGGATAAAATTGTGTCTGGGCTTCTGCAGGCATGCTTCTGTGGTCCTGCCCGGCCAAACAACCAAGGTGAGCCAGGCAGCACCAACAGGAATGTCCCACAGGAACGTCCCATGAGAAGCCAGCACACACACAAGCTTACAGCAAGGCACAGAGCACCTTCCCAGCACATCTTCTCCTGCTCATCTGACAGGAAACTACGTTTTCCAGCTGAGGAAACTGCAGTTCAGTCTTCAAGGATGGTGCTTGGTGCCAGCAGCAGAGCAAGATGGCTCCTGGCTGGGAGAAGGTCTGTGTACTGGAGCCCTTCCCATGTGCTGGGCCCTCTGGGATGAAGATCTTCATCATCGTCACAGCCACATGGCAGCAAGGGCTGAAGGCAATGATCCTGACCTTGAACTGTGTGCTCTCCCTAGCTGATGTCAGGCTGTTCCACTGCAGCCTTACCAGTATCTCTTGCCCTGTCATGTCTTAGCCAGTGCCTCCAGGACCATCACTGCAAGCACTGGGACGTGGGGCCTGTCTTAACCTCCATGTTTCTTCAGTACCTGAATGGCGTTCATCTGTAGGCTTGGAAATGAGTCTGGAAGACAGTTTTCAAGGTGACGCTGTGCCAAGGCCCAGACACTTTACAAAGCTGGGCCAGAGGCAGCACTGCTTGGCTGTGCTCACCCCTAGTAGACCCCAGGTCTTCCCCCAGCTCCTCCTCCCTGGGCAGCCCCAGCTCTCTTGTCTTTCCTCATTCCAGCTTCTGCCCAGTCTCCTGCTGACTGTGGGACACAGTCTGTTTTCCTCCTGGCATGTTCCCATTTTCAGCCTACCCAGTGGTTGCTTGGTGCATTTTTGGCTGCTGTTAAGAGCAGCCTCTGAAAGGCTTTGCAGAAGCCCCTGGCTCTGGTCTGCTGGTCATGGTGGGTTGCAAACTGCCATCCTAGGAACAGGCACCTAATGGGCTGTGACAAGGAACAGAGCTGACTCCCAGTTGCAGTGGGATCAGGGTCTGCAGGTGGGCTGGCTGCTGGGCTGCTTTTCTCTACAAGGACTTCTGAGATGGTTTCTGCCTCTCTCCAGTGTTGTGTTTTCCCATTGGCTGTCTGACAAGCTGGATGGTGGGATGAAGGACCAGGTCACCCCAGTGGAGATGGAGAAGAGGAGCTCAGTAGTGCTGGAGAGGACTGGGACTGTCCCTGCCTGCTCCCCAGGCCCAGATCTGCACTCCTGGCTGGTGCAGAGGTTTGACCTCCCTCCTGACAAAACCTGCTGTTCTGTTCTCACCTTTCCCACACCTTGGCCCGTCCACTTGGCTGCTTTGTGCCTTCAGCCACACTCTCCTGGGCATGTGCTGCCTGCAGCCAGGCAGCAGGGGAAGAGCTGAGGCTCTACCTCCCCTTATCTCAACTGCTGAGTCTCCAGCTTTAGGCATAGCTGCAGAGTTTCAAGGCAAGCCTGGTTTTGGCTTATGTGAGAGACAAGCCAGGAGCAGAGGGTCAGGGAGGAACATGTGTCTTATCACACACTGTGCCCTGCCATCCCCTTTCTTGGGTTCCCAGACTCAGGCAACTCTGCCAGCACCACGAGCATCCGCTCCCAGCCAGCTCTGCCACCGTGGGGATGTGGCAGAGGAGCTGGAGTATCCCAGTCTGAGAGCCCTTCCCCAGCCTAGGTGAGCACCAGAAACTTTGCTCTTCTTTCAAGCCCAGTTCCTCATCTGGGACTCAACTTTAAGTTCCTTACCAGCCATCCTCAGCAGCAACCAAGACTTTTTAACCAGCAGCTTTTGGAAAGGGGTGAACAACAGAAGGGAAAACAGTCTGCAGGGAGCTATAGGAACATAAGATGCTAGTTAGAGAGAGTCATGAGCGTGGCTACTCTTGGTAGTAGTTTCTCTCACTCTTGGTTAGAGGGCATGTTCCTCCCTAAGCTTGAGCTCCGTTTATTGACCTGTTGTGCAATAATTTATCTAACCTTTATGAACCCACTGACACTCTTTGCTTCCACAGCCTCGTGCAGCAGCTCGGTGCAGCAGTTAAAACCCAGTGTGCAAAGAAATGCTTCCTTTTATTTGTTTTAATGTGATTTCTAGCTCAATTCATATTCACAGCTGAGACATGAAGGCTGGGGATACAGTGTTTGTGAGTCTATCCGATTCGAATGTGTAGAGAATGAGAGATTTCCACGTTCACATATCCCTTGACAAGGCTAGGGATGAAATTGCAGGAGGTGACTGTTCATGGTAGCGGGGAACAGAAACCCATGACCCAGGAGATTGCCTCTACTCTGACATTGTGCTATGAATCACGTGAGTTAAATTCTTACTGTAAGGCTCAGATGTGTTTTGACAGGTACAAAGGGATACCAAGAACACAACATCCCGAACAACCTTTGAGTAAGGTGGGTGCTTGGTGGTACTTAGGGTAATATAGCTTAGCACAGCCCTGCAAAAATGCCTTTCAGCATTACCAAGTGATTAGTTTTTACTCCACTAATAATTGTGCACAAAAAGGTATGAGATGTGTTAAAGCACGATGGGAAGTGTGCATGGTAACTTGTGAATTTTTTTAGGTGCATTACTGTGAAGAGGTGCAGGACTCACTTTTAAAGACAAGCGTATTGAATTTGATGGCATGGGAACATTTTGGAAGATGAAAGTCTGTTTATTGCCGATACTGTCAGAGGCAAGGCTTTCCTGAAGGGTCTCGCTGGGTTGCACAGCACCAGACATTCCTGCTCCACACACCATACGCACACTCGCTGCAGCAGAGCGGGGTCCGTGCGTGCCGAAGCGTCTGTGCTCTGGTCTGAGGTCTGGTCTCAGGCAATGGAGTGACACCACCCAGCAGATCCCATTTCTGATCTCTAGTTTGCATTGATCTTACGTTTAGACACGCAGTCAGAAGAACAGACCCTCCCTTTTCCAGTGCCTTTGGAAAGATCGCAGCTTCGTAGAATGAGTCCTTTCTCCTCCACCCTTAATCTACAACCCAGCTTTCCGGGGAGATCCTACTTTGAGCTAAGATCTTCGGCCCACCAGCTGAGCTTGCATTCTTCTTTACAGTCCCTGAATTCAGCTGGTGAGCTGAGTGCCTCTGGCATTTCCTCTTGGTCTGTGCTTCTGGGCATCTCCAAAGTATTTGTTTGTTTCGTTCCGTTGTGTTTGTTTTTCCCATGACATGCGGATAGCAGGGGAAGCTCCTTCTGTTGGTCAGTGGCCTGCTCCTGCCGCAGAGGGAGTTCTCGTGGTGTTTTCATCTGTACATACCAGCATGGGTAGGTGTGGGGTGATGGAGCAGCCCAGTAACTCCTCACTTGGGTGCTGTTCTTGGCAGGGCCAGCCTGGCTGAACCATTTCACACAGCCAGCCAGCAGAGCACATCACCCATCTCTAGTTTACGTTGGTCTTGTGTCCAAGGACAGTCACAAGAACACTCTCCCTGGGAGAAACCTGTGAGGACATCTCGATGGTTTGCTTTCCCTATACAACCAGGAAATGCAGCCTCTCCTGTGAGATTTGTTTTATGAAATCAGTTTGCTCAATTAAATCTAGACCTTTCTTAAGAAGGAATCAAGTCTAGATGCAAGGTCTAGCTAAGGCCAGCTCACAGATCCCTTGCAGTCTGGCTGCTTAAGAACCTGAAGACGTGGGCTCTTGTCCACTCAGCTGTGAGCACTGGGCTCAGCTTGTACAAAACCAGACGGGATTGTATCGAACTCCTGTTTTCTGCAGAGCAGAGGAAACCACTCCTGTGAACCCTTGCTCGTCTGGCAGCACTCACAAGCACTTTGCTTGCCTCCTTGCGCCCGGTCCTCAAGGGCTGTGGTGGGATGTAGGCAGTACAGGCAGGATGAGTGATGGTATCGGGCAGCCAGCGAAGGAGCCACAGGCACAGAGCATCTCTGAGCTCTTTTCTAACCAGTCTTTGCACACCTTCCGTTGCTAAAGATCCTGGGCCCTGATTCTTCCACCAGTCTGGATTTACACCACTCCATGGGCTCCAGTGGAGTTAATTCATGGCTTCCTCTGGTGTAAGCCCAGGAAGAATGGGGGCCCCTGATTGATTTCCATCCCTTAACCCGGAATGAGGAATGCTGCAGCATGACCCTTGCCAGAATAACCTGGGACCCTGCAACTTTCTTTTCTTTGTGCTTTTTATGTTTATTTCCTCATCGTACTGCTGTGCGCTAATGGCTTGAACTCTTGTTTTGTTACGGACAGTTCTTACTTTGTGTCCAGTGTACCGAGATCCACTGCGATGGCCATGAGCAATACTTGTGTGTGCAGTACGGACCTCTGCAGCCGTGCTCTGGGGTGGTGGGGTCCTGAACGTGCCCGTGTGTCCGTGCTGTTTCGCGCGCAGGTGAACTTGTATCACAGAGACCTTGAAAACACCTTTTGGATAGGGGCACGGGGCTCGATTCATTAAAACAACCTCTGGAGGTGCTGCTTGGCACTCACCAGCAGCATGGCAGGGCACACAACAGCAGCCAGATGCTTCCCCACAGGGGAATCCTTAAAATACACGAATGCCCTCCCATGCAGTGCCAACGTGGGGATTTATGTTGGCCACTCCTCCTCGCGAGGACAAGCTCCTGGATCAGTCTCTGGCTCCGAGGAGGTGTTTGCAGCCAGTGGTCAGGCACAGCCCAGTCACAGGAGGATGAGGGGCACCCCAGCACATCCTGCCTGTGCAGCTGCGGTCAAAGCTACAGCCCAGTGCCCTCTGGGTGCTATTGGGGGTCTGCAGCCAGGCATCTGCCCCTGGAAACCCCCTCCCCTGCTCCACTTCTGCCTAAGCCACACACACAGCAGAGGAGGCAGCCTGGGAGAGCTTGGTGGTCCCCATTCACTGAACACACCAGTGGCTGCTCTTCTTTCATCAGTCCCTGTCCTCCAAGGACTGGTTTTTAAGTGATTCAACTGCGAGTCAATATAGAGAATATTTACCAAGGCTAAAATTTCCTGCCTCTTTTCTGGAGGAACGTCCAATGATTTGGCATCCCAGGCAGTTGGCAATCAGGACTTGATGCTCATGATGGCTGTGATGGGATTTGGCAATGAAAAAACAGATACTCCACACTTCCCAGAGGCGAGACTCAACAAAACAGCCAACAGTCCACACTCAAACTCACCGGTTGCATTTGTGACCCTTTCCATGCTCTCTGGCTTTTAATGAATCAGGCCTCCTGTGGCTGGCTGGATGCTTACTTAATGGTTAAATGCTCACGGGTGGTTGTTAGACGGTTGTTGTTTCTTAGCTGTGATGTGTGAAATGTAGTATCTCTTTATAGGATGCAATTTTGACATTCAAGGAACGCCTTACTCTCAATTAGGCAAGTATATTTATTACAATTAACTGGTACCTACTCCACATTGCTCGTCCTTTTTTCTTGTTTGATATTTAACTTTCCTTTGATGACTGAGCAGCATTTCTTGCGCACACCCTGCTTGCACAGTGCCCTTGGATATCATGGAAATAGGCAAATTTGGAGGAGGAATGATGACTGCCATACAATGTAAAGGCCTTTTAAGTTTTCCCCCATACAGTTTTAAAGTAAAGCCTGAAGTCAGTGTTCTGGATGCAGCCCTGTAATTAAGAACTGCTCGTCCCGCTCAAAGCAATATGTATTCCAGTTCATTAAGGGTGCTTGAACACGGGCCAAATGCCGAGGAGGTGATTAGCCCCTCTGCAGCTAATTGGAGCAAGCTGGTGGTAGCCACTTGCCTGTCCCTGTCAGACTGCCTGCATGTTCATTCCCCTAGGAATCTAGTCCCATGTCCCGCCCTACAGGACTCCTACCTTGGGCAGTTCACCGCAGCCCGAGCCCACCCTCCCTCAATCTCTGCCCCCGTTCACGCAAAGCACTGACAGGTCCGTGCGAAGCAGGCAAGCAGAGATTGTTTCTCGCTCCTTTCTTTACCCACCTTTACGTGCTGTTTTCTCTCCTGCATGCCTGTCCTTGGGAATGAATGACCACAGTTGACATTAAAAAAATGGTGGCAGGTACGGAATCACCTCTGTGGAGTTGCAAAAGTGGGGCACCCGCGTGCATGTGAGCTGTCCTGTGAATCGATCCAATAAACCAATGAATCAATCTCACCAGAGTGTTTCATTTTTCAAGCCGTATTTACTCCTGCAGGCGTAAGAGTGTTTTGTGGATGTGTCAGTTCACGTGCCAGTGACCGCTGGAGAAAACCACCTAGGGAACCGGGCTGGTGGCTTGTGAAACCCTGTGCCTCTGTCTTGTCAAGGACGTGACACTGTATCTGTCAGATTTGCAGTAACCAAGTCCTGTGCATTTAAACCAGCAGCCATACTGAGTCATGGAGGTTTTCGTGCATTTTCCAGCTTTCCCATGAGCTAGCTCTTGTCTTACGTGTGGCCAGTTGCTCCTCAGGGATGATTCTTGGTGTGACATAGCATCTCTGTCAATGTAGACCTTTGTATGTGCTTTTGGTTCCCGGGACTGCCAGCCCTCAAGTACACACACAGTTTATGTGCTAATTGTAGAATCATAGAATCACAGAATGGTTTAGGTTGGAAAGGACCTTAAAGCTCACCCAGTTCCAACCCCCTGCCACAGGCAGGGACACCTTCCACTAGACCAGGTTGCTCCAAACCCTGTCCAACCTGGTCTTGAGCATTGCCAGGGATGGGGCAGCCACAGCTTCTCTGGGCAATCTGTGCCAGCGCCTCAGCACCCTCACAGGGAAGAACTTCTTACTCATATCTAATCTAAATCTCCCCTCTGTCAGTTTAAAGCCTTTCCCCCTTGTCCTATCTCTACATGCCCTTGACAAAAGTCCCTCAGCCTCCACCCCACAGTGGGCCTGACCCTGCAAACTGTTGCTTGCATGACTAATCCTTAGTTGTAAGAGTCAGTTTATGTTAGCTAGAGCCTGGAGACCTGGCTGGGATCACGTCTCCTTCCGATAGGGCCACATTGTAGGAGATGGTGAGGATCCTGTGGGCTCACAGATAGTGGGAGGGCATGGAGACAGGCACTGGGAACCAGCAAGAACAAAACCCACCAAGTCCTGGCCATAAGACCTTAGCCACGCTGGCAGGCTGCAGCCACACAAGCTCAAAGCATCCTTCCATGATGGAAGGTGCCCTCCCTGAGCCAGCACCCCTCCGCTGTGCAGCTCCCTGCCTGCTTCTTGCTGCCATGTCAGTGGGCAGCAGCCCAAGCCTTCGCCCTCCATGTCGGCCCTGCATGCAGCATGCCCTGTTCCGTGTCTGCTCCACATGGCTCGGCCACCTACGTCTCTGCTCCCTCCACACTAACCTGATGTTGTTTGTGTATTCCAGTTGCTTGGTTTTCTTTCGATCCTGCCTCTGCCCATGCTGACATCATCTTTTCTAATGACAACCTGACTGTCACCTGCAACAGCTATGATGACAGGGTTGTGCTGGGGAAAACGGGCTTTTCCAAAGGGCTCCATTACTGGGAGCTGTCAATCGATCGTTACGATAACCACCCTGACCCGGCCTTTGGTGTGGCACGCATTGATGTCCTGAAGGATGCCATGCTGGGCAAGGACGACAAGGCCTGGGCCA
>JANHGB010051647.1:3416-22159 GCA_026283785.1 Coracopsis vasa | reverse complement strand
AGGTGAGTACAAACAACACTATTCAATGCTCTTGAGACTTGGTATTAGCTGTGATGTTGAAAGCAGTTAATGAATCCACTGTAGCTGTTTGGCAAAACATCTCTTCATCAGATGAGATAGATGAGAGGCAACACCAGCATCACACTGAAGAGCCTGTAGCAGAGTTATCATTTCATAACCATTTCTAGCTACAGCAAGAGGAGAACTATTTGCAGGCAGGGATATCCTAGACTATTTAAGAAAGCTGGAAGGAAGAGGGAGAAGGCCCTGTCCTTTCCTGCCCAACCTGTCCTGTACTACTGACTCCAGCATGCTTTGCCCACCTGGCTCCTTGACGGCACGCTGAAAACATTGAGGTACTCACCACCTCGCGCTTCTATGTCATAAAAGCTCAGGCTTCAATTTTTGGGATGTTTCCTGCTAAGGTTGGTGCTGGGAAGCAGTCTTGAGTGGGAATTACAGGGACAATTATTTTGGATACAGTTGGAAGTCATCAGCCCAGGAAGCTGGGGTATATATTTTCCACAGCTGTGATGCATTCAGAGTGAAACCTTTGAGTTACTAATTCTATGGGGCTTATTATTCTGCTGGCAAGCAAGGGTGAGAGAGAAAACAGATCCTTGCTCTGCTAAGAGGTTAAAACAACTGCAAGTTTAAAGGCTTTCCCTTTACATGGTGTTCACAAGGGCTGTACAAAAGCTGATACTTCCAGGTGGGGGGTAGGGGTGGCAGCCTTTAAATGGCACTTCAGGTTCCTCATGCAAATCCCACAGTAAATGCTGGGTTACACCAGCGGGAAGCCTATCTCAGTGGAAGAGCACAGAGCAACCTGTGTCAATGGGAAAGTACCCAGCAGAGATTTCCTCCCAGAGACCTGCTGAGCTTTAAACACCACCCTCATGTTCCTCAAACAGAGCAGGGCCCATGCACTGGAGCTAAAGGTGGCTCATGCTTCCAGCCAAATTTCAGTGTGGAATCCAGGAAGGGGAGTGCCTTGCTGTGCGTGCCATTCCCAGCTGCCAGCAGGAGTGTGACCACTCTCAGCCCACAGAGGATCTTGAAGCCCGTAGAGACTTGCTTCTGCTGAAGAACCAGGTCAGGCAGCCATTTCCTTTACTTGCAGTTTCCAGTCACATGGACCCAGGTAATGTCATTTCCCAGACCAATGAGTTTTGCAGGCACTCCTAGCCTTGTTCACATGTGACAGATAAAAAGGGCAGAATTGAAGCAGGATTTTGAGCAAAAGGAGCATTTAAAAAATTTATATATGTAATAATCACCTATATGATCGTTTGTTTTTTTTAAAAAGTACTTTAAAACTTACATTTATAATTTCCTCTATGCATTTTAGTTTGAGGGTTTGATTCATGATTTTTTTCTGTTAAATATTTACAGAGTAAGAAAAAATTAAAAGAGGAATATGTCTGCTATGAAATATGCATATGCACAAATGTACAAATGCACTTTCTGTAGGAAAAAGAAATACCAAATTTAGCAGAAAGACTGTATTTAATTGGAAATTTGCATTGCAAAGTTTCCAACAAACAATGCTAAATTTTCTTTGTCCAATTATGAAGATATGTAATACAAGTTAAGAGCTGGTATTCAAATCAAAATCAAAGTGTCTTGCTTGTTAATTGAAATCATGAATTACCTCATTTAGATCAGTTTATGCTGCACTACAAACCTGATAAGGCAGAAGAGATTTCTTTTGATGTTGCAACCAAAAATTTTTGTTTGTGTGCATAAGAGTGAAAGTAAGAGTTACTGGCTAATTTTTAGAGCAAAAGCAATGGTTACAAGACAGCTTCTCAAATCACTTCTAAAATCTAAATTGTTTGGGATTTGTTCCCATTAAGAAGGGTATGCAGAAGGCTAAAGTTTTAGGAACCTTCTTCTTCATGTAAATTACCCACCACAAACTACATTAATAGCTTCGTGTAATTTAATCTCTGTAGTAATAGTGGCTGAAAAGTCTATTTAAATAATCTGTAGTAGCATCATTTAAGCAAATTGCAGCTCAAGAGACTTCTGGTTTGCATTCATTTATATTGCTAGAATATTGTATCTATTTCTTTCTCTTTGTCTATGGTGTAATTTCTTTCCCACTCCTCTAACAGACAGCTCATTTTTTCCCTGTGATATGTATTTTAAATATTAGCTTTAGGGCAAGTGGTCGTAGGGCTATTTTCTATCCTTCATAGCCCAAAGGATTTTTAGTTGATGGAATAGCAATCCATCAAAACACAGCCTGAATGTAACAGATGAAGTCTCATGTGGCTGAGCATTCAGACACAAGCCTATTAATAGTTTGTTTTTTGAGGGTAACCATCCGTAAAAATTCAGCGAGGCAAAACCTAATTCAACAGTATCTGTCCATGTGGCACTTCCCTTGTGTCTTGCAGTGAAAAAATGGCCAGAGGAGACAAGGAAACCATAGCACGTTTTAATTGGAGGCAGCTGTGTTAAAGAAAGGGCTTTATTTACCCTGGCTGTTGAAGGGTTCATGGAGGTGCAGTACTTTCCAGATCAAAAAGGCTAAGTGCAAGGCTTTTACAGCATGAGCCTCAGGTACACTTTGCTTGCCCACAATGCAGCAGCAAGACCATTGTTGGCCCAAGTTAGATGGTTTTGTTATTTGGCATATCTCAACTTGACCTTGAACATCTCCAGTCTGACTTTTATCTCTCTGGGATCTAGCATAAGAGGCTTGAGCCACTCAGCAGAAAGATGCCCTAAGACAGAGACCTCTCCACCTTTGGCAGGGGAGATCACCTCTAAATCTCAAACTGAGCCTCGTCACTGTGGGTCTAAATCAGGTGCCAGCTCTCGGTAGCACTCTTGGCCTTCTGGGTATATCAAAGCTTAATTTCTGGATGTCTGTGCCCCAGGGAGCCCATTATTAATAATGTGTATCTATGTAGCAGAGCAAGTCTGACAACAGAAACAAGGCAACAAGCCGACAAGGGACTATCTTTCTTCTGTTTCATGGGTGGGAGAAGATGCAGGTGGCACCAAGAGCTCTGCTTGGCACTTGGAAGTCATGGTGGCCTCAAGGTCTCTCCAGCAGGAGTCTGGCCAGGCAGCTGGAAAACACATCTCTCCATTCAAGAATTTGCAATATTCTGGGAATAAGTATTAAAATGGAAGAAAAAAACCCCAGAACCATGCCACTAAAATGATCACAGAGAGGCAGCATGAACTTTGAGTGGTCAACTCACATTCATATATTTAAAAAGGAAACAAATCACAGAGTAAAGCAAGTTTTTTTACATTAAAGTGTAGAAATTCAAACTTTTTACTCGTTTTAAAAAGGAAGGTGAGAGGAGTATCTCTCTTTATGTCTTCTGTCTTAGAAAAAGCTTTCTTCACTAATTCAGTATTGGCTGTGAGAGTTAAAGCCCATGGGAGAATCGTACAGAGGTGACACCAACTCAGACATGGGATTGAGATAAGAGCCATGGGCCGCAGGTCAGACACAATCTTATGCTGTCTGAAAGAGCTCAGTCTGAAGGTATTCATACTTTCATTTGTGAAATTCTTTTTTTGCTCTCAGATTAAAATCTGCCTCGTTTTCCTTTGACTCCTTCTATTTAATTTGTATTCCCCTCCAGTGCAATCTGGTTTCATTTTTGTAAATCAGCTTTTTCAGGTTGGGGCTCTCTGTCCTACAGTGCTGTTGCTGTAAACACTAACAGGAAACATTAATTTGTGGTTTATCAATTTCAAATGGTTTGTAATGGACTTCTAATGTTGGACTTCAAATAATTTCTGATGTATTTTTTTTCTTTAAAAAAATCTCTGACACATCTGTCAGTCTTTGGGTTTTTAAAGCTTGTTTTGGCCATTAAAGTTTTGGTTTTGGAAAGCAGCAACAGAAGCCAATGTGCCCTAACAGAATCACTTCAAACTGTGCAGTAAATAGCAATGTGTCTTATGACACATTTGAAAGCACAGAGATTGAGAAGGTAAATATTCATTCAGCACCCACCTATTACTTGCTGTAACCGATTATCAGAGCTGGATGAAGAATTAAATTAAGCATAGCTTCTTTTTGTAGGTAGGTAAGTATGTAGGTAGATACCCAGCAGCACAGCTGGGGACCCAGAGCTGGCTCCAGGCAGTTGTCTTTCCTTTTCCTGTCTTGCCAGGAACAGGCTGCTCAGGAGACATTGGCATTGGCCTCTGCTCAGCACTGTGGCTGGGTTCTCTGCTGTCATGTGTTAATTTATGGTTATTTACGTCTGTAACAAAACTGAGGCACAGAGATGAATCCCAAATGTAACATCCAGCTTTGCACGGTGACTGGGAACCATATTAGCCATCGGATTGGATCTGTGCATGCTGTCCCTGGTGGGCTCACACGAATCCACAGCAACCACAGCCCTGCAGCGTACAGCTTGTTGGGAGGCAGCTACCTGGCCCTGTTTACCCTTCACCCTCCCCAAAATCTGGCCTCCTGGCAAGGTGCCAGTTACTCACTTGGATCCAAACAATCGTTAGACATCTGTGCTAATTTGCAGCCTTTATCCCCAAAGCCATAAAACTTCTCTGAAGCACAATAATTCCTGCTACTTGCTGCTTACCACCACAGCTTACAAAAGAAAGGACAGTAACTGCTGTGTAAACCACACCACAACAGCTGCTTTACAGCTACAACCTTACCACAGCTACAGTGGGGATGGTGATGGCTCTATCACCTACCCATGCTATGGCTGCAGGCCTGCATCTAGCAGCAGAAGAAAAGCACAAACTGATTTCCAAAAAGCAAACACAAATCATAGCCAAGCACAGACTGGATGCTCCAAACCCAACCTGTGAGCACAATGACATACCTGCAAAAGGAAAGTAGTGAGCAACAATTGATCTGTTCTATACCACTTGTCAAATTGCAGTGAATAAACTTTTGTTTCTCCTAAAGCCCAAGTGGGTTTTTATCTGTACTTGTAGCTCCTATTACTTGGGATTGTAATTGTTGTTGTACTCAGCAATAGGAAAACACAAGCCATAACTGACCATCCAGGCTTGATTGCAGCAGCAAATTTGTATTATACAAATTGCCCATTTGTATAACACCACACTGGGCAAAATGAATGCCCTCATGTCACAACATATAATTCTACAGTATAATTAACTTCATGCTCTCCAATTAACTAAATAGCCTCTTGATACAGAAAGATATCAAACAAACAACTTTTATCACCCACCACACGCTGCCTAGAATTAAGTATTTAAAAGCTGCTGTGGACTAGCAGTTGTGTGTTACAATTCATAAAAGTCTTTCAGAAAAGACAACATTCCACAGGCATCTAGAGAGTATCTTCCCTGAGCAGCTTGCCACTGTTAACTAGGAGCTGTGAGTGCATTTGTAGGACTGTCTTGTCCTCCTTGTTCCCTTTCTGTCCTTCCCCCATGCTCAATTAAAATAACATTAAAATAAGATTTATCAATTAAAATAAACTCTCCTAAGAGAGGGAACATTTGTGCTTATCACTTGAGTTGCTTGAGCCTTTAATTGTCTTTTGATAGCTATTTAACTTTGGTATACATTTAGTCTATAGGGGACCTTTTCTCAACTCCAGTACTGCATGGAACTCCCACTTCTCTTCATTTATCCCACAAAAGCCATGCCCCTGTGTGTCAAGAAACCCCAAGCCCATGGGGTGCATAAATGTTTTGTCTCTACCTTGTAGTGAATCCTTTAAGAGCACTGAAAAGCCTTTCACTCACTGTGCTGGGTAATTCAGGTTTTGCTGGGAAGCCCCACACTGTCAAGAGCACTGCAGCAATAGCCAGTGAGATCCGGGAGCAATCTCTTCCCTGCAGCTTGGCTTTTCCACAGCAGGAGATACTGCTTTTGCAACAATGACTGTAGCAGGCAGCGGGAGGCCAGAAACATGAACAGATTTTGTAGCTGTAATCGCTTCTGACAGGAAAGCAGGGGGAAATTCTCTGCAGACAATAGTTTTGCTTCTCTTGGACCAGTTGATGGGCTCATGTGTTATTGCTCTGAGGGGCATCCGTGCATCTTCCCAGCTCCCCCGCAGTTCCCTGCATGCTATTGGCCACCTTCCCTCCTGTTCAAAGCAACTCCCCTGCTGCGCTGCCTCATTCCTGGGGCTGGCACTGCAGGTCTGTGTGCTGCCTCCCGTCCATCTTCCCTCATCCACAGCCAAGGGGTTTTGTGCCACCCCTAACTTCCTGTATCAGACTCTGCCCTCCCTTCTCATGCCACTAATTGTCTGCCTTTCATCTTCCCTGTCTAATGCTGCAAAGTTGCCCTTCTGGGTGTTAATACTGTGCTCATCACCAATTCAACTGAGTGCTTAATACAATTGTACCAATCCAATCTCCAACCTAACGAAATCTAGTCTCTCATTTTTTCCCCCCACCAGACATCCTAACTAAAAAGTTGGGAAAGTTGCATGATTACTTACCAGTATGAAGGAACTGAGCAAGAGATGTGAGATTTCTATTTTGTCCTGTTAGGACATCATTCTTGTCCGTTTTCCTTTCAAATACAAGTGGCTCTTTTGTTACCCCATAGATACTGGAAAGATCTCCCCTTATTGTCTGAGTCTGACAGACATCCACTAACTGAGCAAAATAGGCCATTTAATCTGTCCTCTTAGAAATTGCTGATTTGCATTTATATTTCTGAGTTGACTGAAACATCTCAGGTTTGGCTAAAGCATATCTTCTCACAGAGCATCCCCTCTTGCTCTGTGGAAGCACTCTCCTCAACCAAATGTCATCATGAGTAATTGCCTCCACTGTTATAAACCTGGGCCTAATTTCTAACTGAATTTGCCTGGCTCCAGCTCTCAGCCACTGAATCCTGTTGTTGTCTTGCTCTGCAAGCTGAGAGAAGTGATGACTACCCAGTATTTTCTGCCTGGGAAAGCACTTGTGCTCTGTAATCAAGTCACGTCTCACTTTTCTTGACAAGCTAAACAGGTAGGATCCTCTATCTCTCCATGAAAAGTACATTTCCCTTGTAAATTTTGTGGTTCTCTACCCTCCTTGATTTTTCATCAATCTTTTCAGAATGAGGATTACCTACCATACCAATCCTGTATCCAGAGTGTTAAATTATCCTTCTTCTGCTTACTTTATTTCCCTCATGCCTGCAGCAAGGAGTCAAAGATGCGCTACTCAATTTTTTGCTGCAGGACTGCACAGGGAGCTTGCCTTAGGTTGTCCTGAAGGCAGTGGGTGAGCAGGTCCCACATGAGAAGTTTATCTGTGGTTTGGCACTTTGCAGCAAAGGTGGGCCCCTCCAACACCGGTGCCAAGTGCAGCTCACCCTATGCTCCATACCTTTTACCATCACATCCATGTCCTGCTGGGTGCAGCTCCCTCTAGTTTAAGAGCTGCTGAATTATTTGTTAGCAAAGACTGAGAGGGAGGACAAGGTGGGACATACACTTGAGACACAGGGGGAAGAGCTGAATAAAAAAATATACTCGTGGGGACTGCTGAGTTAGGCAGTTCTTAAACCACTCAGCAAGTGCTTTCTGACATGGTATATTGCTAACTTTTCATCAGATTTTACACAGTACAGAATTAACCCCCTGCAATCATCTAGGTGTGTTACATCTCCACGTTTACCTGTACAAACCTGTAATCCAAAGTGATGAAATAAGATTCCTTTGGCAAGTCTTAGAAAAATCACAATTGTTACTCTGTGCCTACCATTAGTTCTTGGAGTGCTGTCACCCCCTGTTGTCTCTACTAGCATTGTTTTTCTACACTCCCAGTCACTGCGAGGGTACATTTATCTTAAAGTCAAGTCACTTCAACGTTTTCTATACTAGCACAGCATAAGTATTTTTCCAGTCACCTGGAATTTCCCCACTACCTTCAAAATCAAGGTCAGTAAAAAAGAAGGATTCTTATCCAACTCTTTTACCACTCCTGAGGTACACTGGCATGTGTCAGGTTAGTAACATTCATCCTACATGTCCTCCTCAGATCCTGATGATCAAAGATCAGATTCCCTCTAATTGATATGAATTATATGAATCCTATATTTTCTAGATACAAAATAAACATATTAAGCTGTTCTGTATTATTAGCACTTTCACCATCCCATTCTGAACCATTTACTCTCCTGAGATGTTTGGCTCTTTGTGTACTTCTCTATTGACCTTAGCCTCACAGCTGGCATGCAAACCTCCTCAGAAGGAACTGCCTGACCTTTAGAGGAGATAGTAAGAATATAAGTCTTTGCATACCTCAATTTTCCACTCAGTGGAACCTGGACACTAGGACATCTGCTTTCCCAGAGATGCAACAAAGCTGATGACAGCTGTGGGGAAGAAACAGGCCATGAAGCAGCATTTGTTCACCACACCTCTCTGATGACTATTTTCAGCTGATGATAACCTGCTCACAAGCTCATACAGGTTTTTCAGTGATTGATGACTCACACTGCTCTATCTGATAGGGATAAGTGCTTTTTGTTGGGGGAGGTATAGTCAGGGTGGGGGATTGTTAAGGAAAGATGGAAACTCTTACCCTGTTTTTAATCTCCTACCATTCCCAGTTTTCTCCATTTCTACAGATTCAGAGGGTATTTGGGACTGCTTTCGCTGGTCATCAGGGCTGCTTGCCATCATCGTGATCACTATCAGTTTAAAATCATACAGAAAAATGGGAAATCAGAATTGAAACGAAACGACAAAATTCAAAGCCAGGAATCTCATTAGATTCTGCTTCCTGTGACTTCTCCTGTGATGTTAGGTGTAATTTAGAAAGAGGGGGATTTTTCCTCCTGCATATGTTTTGTGTTAATCCTTTTAGTGTATTTACTTCTGACCGGCATCAGAGAAACTTCAGAGGATTGCGGGTGTGTTTTTAACACATTGCAAGGCTGCAGCAAAACCAGAATGTAGGAAGCAGCAAATGCTAAAATTACACCTTATTTGTATATTTAGTAAAAAATTGCCCTGCAGAAGGCTTTGCTGACTGGTAAGAGAGTGTGTTCATTCAGTTCACAGACTGGACCAGGGCTCAAAACCCCAGTAAGGCTGCTCCAGGCAGCCACTGAGCAAGCCACAATGTGGTGCCATCATAAAACTGACAGGGTGGCTTCACACCAGCTGTAACTGCACTCTTAATTTAGCATTTGGTGGTTCTAAAAACATAGTACTTTATAGTTGCTTGTCAAAATCTCCAACTGCATTAAAATATCATGTTCTATACATATTACCTGATGTGTTAGGCCTTACTTCTTTAGTGGCACAAGCTTTATTTTTATTCTATTACTCTTGATTCACCCTGTCATTCAGAAATTTCTAAAGGAAACTAAATTGCACTCCACTGCCCCTATTTCTGACTGTGATAGCTGCTATATATTAAGATTTTTTATCAGCACTGGTGTTTCCTGAATCACTGGCTTCCTAACTTGTGAGCCCCGTGAAGAATTTGGCACCACCATAATGCTGGTCTTTTGCTTTGAAGATAGGATGTCTGGTGTTAAGCGTGTAACAGAGAACCAGGGTATGGTTCCAAGCAGAAAGTGAGAGGTGCAGGTACCAAGGAATTCAAGTTCCTACAAGTTTTGTAAATAATGACACCTATGTAAAGGAGAACGTATGAATTAACACTGCACACGGGATGGGCTGCTTACCTGAGCTTCACAGTCCCTTGTGCTGCCTGGCTTGCCCCTCCACACCAGACTGCATGCCCCAGCTAGTCAGTAATGCAGCATGTGAACCAGTGTGATGGCAGACAGGGAGCATGGAAAGCAGATGGGAATTAAGGGTGTGTGACTCCACACAGAGCCTGTGGTGGGTTATATACGGAGGAAAAAGCCAAAGCTATTTTGGTGGGTGCATGAGGCCATAGGCGCTTCCCTAGTTCCAGCACTTGTGCCAACAGCATTTGTGTTTACCTACACTTAACAGCTGACCCATTGAAAGCAATAAACTGAACCATGAGGTGAAAGGCTGCCTCATCATTACCAGCTCTCCGTGCTGTCCAAGATCCCATCTATTTTTTCTGAACAGAAAGTCATGGCTTTCTATGGTTTGGGTGAACCCCTCTACAGTAGGCACACGGCCTTTCCCTTCCCTTTTGCCAGCCCACAGGAGTTGAATCAGTTTAATACGTGCTGCCACAGTAGATTTATTTGCATTTGTTCAAAACAAGAAGTCATTCTCTGTGTGTAGAGTATCGGCTAACACCAAAAACTAAAAAATCCTATGGCAGGACACGTTATATATTGAACTTACGGTTCTAGCATTTGATTTACCATTCAACAGCCAAAATACATAACAGCAACCTCTGTGATGGGAACTGGTTTTCATATGATGGGTTTTATGAAGTAGTAAACATTACATTACTTGGCCAATTCAATGCAGTCATCCATGCCTTTCCATTTTCCTCTGCACAGCCCATACACCACTCACAACATACTGCGTTGAGGTGAAAGACAGGAAAATTCCACCTAAATAGAAGTCATCTTGTCAGTGTCTCACTTTGGAGTGTGATGGTGCTTGCAGTCTTCAATCTGGTCACAGTTTACATTGCTGAGCTTTAAATGGAGATTATCGTGATGGAAGCCTTTTTAAGTCTGAGAGATTCCGATTTTGTATTGAAATACCAGATGTCATCCTGAGATTAAATATATTCTTTCATTCTAACCAATGGCAGGCAAGCTGTCTGATCTGACACCGCATACTAGAGTTATATTTTTTGTCATACTCTGTGCTAAAGATCGCTTTAAAACGCTGTCAGGAGATGCCTGACAGCTTTGTTTGTACTTGGTAATTAAGGGCCTGATTTTATGTCCAAATGGCTCTGGAAAATGCTGCCATTTTTTTAACAATTTTTTGCTTTATACTACTATTACTCCTATTGTTTAAAGTAGCCTTTGTTCTGTAGGAAGGGAACTGGCTCCAAATATTGCCTTGGGGTGGGGTGTTGAGCAGAGGGGATATTCACAATACCTATTTTAAGTAAATCTGTCCTGTAAGGAGTCTCCCTATAGGCAAGGTAGAGGTACACAACTTAGAGCAGCTGAGCTGAGCACTAAGCATCTCACCTACCAAAAGATACACAAACTGGGAAAAGCAGAGCAATACTTCTTTGCCATTTGTTCTGAATTGCCATGTTCCCAAGCCCTCGCTGCTGTCAAAAGTAGGCCATTGTTAAGATTTTGAAGTGCACCATGGTGCTTTACATGCCTCAAGTTAAGCTGCATTTGTAGTTTTGCTGAGGAGAAGGACTTCGGGGTGTTGGTTGATGAGAAGCTCAACATGAGCCGGCTTTAGTGTGTGCTCACAGCCCAGAAAGCCAACCGTACCCTGGACTGCATCAAAAGGAGCATGACCAGAAGGTCAAGGGAAGTGATTCTGCCCCTCTGCTGCACTCCTATGAGGCCCCATCTGAAGTACTGTGTCCAGCTCTGGGGCCCCCAACACAAGAAGGATGTGGACCTGTTGGAGTGAGCCCAAAAGAGGGCCACAAAGATGATCAGAGAGCTGGAGCACCTCTCCTACAAAGGCTGAGAGTTGGGCTTGTTCAGCCTGGAGGAAAGAAGGCTGTAGGGAGACCTTAGAACAGCTTTGAAATACCTAAAGGGGGCCTGCAAGGAATCTGGAGAGAAACTTTTTACAAGGGCCTGTAGTGATAGAACAAGGGCGAATGACTTTAAACAGGAAGAGGGTAGATTTACATTAGATATTCTTCACTATGAGGGTGCTGAGGCACTGGAACAGGTTGCCCAGAGAAGCCATGGCTTCCCCATCCCTGGCAGTGCTCAAGGCCAGGTGGATGGGCCCTTGAGCAACTTGGTTCAGTGGAAGGTGTCCCTGCCTTTGGCAGAGGGATTGGAAGTCCATGATCTTTAAGGTCCCCTTCAACCCAAACCATTCTATGGTTCTATGATGTACACACCTGATGGGACTATTGAGAGCTATGCCCTGTATGGCAATTTGTAACGAGAGAGAATCTGCCCCTCAGAATGCCCTTCATGTGAAGAAGATATTGAGAATGGACTGGTGAGGAATACAGTGGGGGAATATTTCTAAATTGCATTTCTTCTACAGAGGCAGTGGAAAGCAATGCTGAGAAAGAAAGCCATTTCAGGACAGTCCAGCAATATATGGTGTAAGTGTAAGAAATCATTTCAACACATAGTAAACTTTAAGCTGTTTGACCAAGTGCTTAAGGGACTCAAGGATATTGTTAAATGTTTTCCTGAGTCAGGACTAATATCTGACCATTTATATAAAATTAAGAATTCTGTAAGCTTAGCCAGAATGCAAAACCGGAGCCAAAACCCAGTCTGATAAAAGCTCTACACTTCCAGAGGGCAGGCACTCTTAAATGTCAGTGCAGTGAGGAGATGCAAAATATTTCCTGGTTGCACCAGCTCTGTGTCTGAGTTACCCAGCTCTGGGAAAGGCTGGGCTTATTTTCACAGCATCCATGGGGCAGGATTGCTGTATCTATAGAGCAGGTTAAGCCAAATGCAAACTCATTTTGTATCTTTTAGGAAATATACAGGCTTGAAACAGAATGGCAGTTACTGAAAGTGCTACAAATGCAGCTCTGTGTGCTGAGTTCAGCAAAGTTACATTTAGGTAATTTCCTAAGTAGCAGGGTAGCTACTTGCCATCATGCCATGAAAACGCTGGAGGGGAACATAAATCCTGGCTGAGCTTGTTTCTTTAGCCACAGGATAATGTATTTCCATTAATACTGATCTGTTCTACCTGACTGTTGTTTCTTCCAATAGGTTTTTACTCCTTGAGCTTATTCATGTGCTTCAAAATACATGCTTATGTGGTTTGCTTGTTCTATATTTGCTTTACTAATAACTGCTGGATCCTGGTACTAATTCTATCAGTGTAATCACTTTGATCTCATAACTACAGGATGATGTTAAATAATGATACTGAATGAATGTATGTTTGCTACTTAGTTTAGCAACAACTCTTACATTCTAGTTGAGTTCCTTTACTAAGATCAATCTATCTAGATCTGTCTCTCTGTTGTTCAAAATATATCAAAATAACACCACCACAGCCAGTTATTAAGCTACATTCTTTTCATACTCGTTTCTCCTGCAGATAGGCTTGAAGTACAAGTTCTATTTTAAATACGATGTTTATTCAACAAAGTCAGTGTCTTTCATCTTGCATTAGCTCAGATGAAAGCATTCCCATGTAAAATTTTCTACTCCCCTGCAACAGCCTGTGGAGGCAGAAAGGAACAGTCAGCTTCAAAATCTTTGCTGGCCTGAAGCACTTCATTCCTGACTACTAGGCAGTTTGCTAACTCATCTAATTCAAATACAGGAAAGGGTGAGCAAGCAATAAACCATTTCAAATCAATCCATCTGGCAGTAGGTAGAATAGCTATAATGAACAGCATGTTTACAGAGCACATTTCCTACTCAATCTAGTCATTTACAGAATTCAGGTCATGGATGTCATAGGTTGTCTGAGAAGCATTAGTTGCAATGATATGACTGGCATGTGAAAGGGGAGTTTGAGGGTAATTTATGATGATGGATGTTTGCTGTTTATGCACACTTCATTAGTTAGGTCAGCCTCGCTAGGGCTCCTGAGACTTCTCTGCTTTCCCTACTGCTTGCTGATGGCCATTTGCTGAGTTCATAGGTGAGTGAACACGAACATATGGGTTTGGATAGATTATCTGCTTTATGATGATGTTGTGGTTTAACCCCAGCTGGCAACTAAGCACCATGGAGATGCTCGCTTACTCCTCCTATGTTGGGATGGGGGAGAGAATCAGAAGAGTAAAAGTGCAAAAACTTGTGGGTTGAGATAAAGACAGTTTAATAGGTAAAGCAAGAGCCGCACACACAAGCAAAGCAAAACAAGGAATTCATTCACCAGTTCCCACTGGCAGGCAGGTGTTCAGCCATCTCCAGGAAAGCCGGGCTCCATCATTCATAATGGCTACTTGGGAAGACAAATGCCATCACCCTGAACATTCCTCCTTCCTTCCTCTTCCCCCAGCTTTATACTGCTGAGCATGATGCCATGTGGTATGGAGGAATATCCCTTTGGTCAGCTGTCCCAGCTGTGTTCCCTCCCAGTTCATTGTGCACCCCCAGCTTACTCACTGGTGGGCTGGTGTGAGAGGCAGAAAAGGCCTTGACTCTGTGTGAGCGCTGTTGAGCAATAACAAAACCATCCCTGTATTACCAATACTGTTTCCATAAGTCCAAAACAAAGTCCCATGCTAGTTGCTATGAAGAAGATTAACTTTACCCCAGTCAAAACCAGCACAGATGACTAAGGATCGCATGAGATGTCTATTACTGAGCTGTTAGAAGTCGCCATGTCCTTCAGTACAGAAGCTGGGAATCATACGTTGCAGTATTTCCAGTATTTCACTCTTCTGCAGGCAGAGGAAAGAAACAATCTAAGTTTCTGTTTAAAATATGGCAATTTTATTCTGACTTGATATGTTCTCGGATCTAACAGGATCCTAAATTCATTCCCAACATGAGAAGCTTTGTATCTGCCTCTACCAATGCTGCAAGCATAATGTCTTGGTATTATAAATCTTTAGATTTCCTTCAATGGGAATACATGTGTACATAAATAATAGCAGGATTTGGCTTCCTGTATGCAAAATTATTAGGCAAATCAGTAGAAGCCACAAACCCAACCAAGTAGCTGTCTCAAAAGCAAGAACATGAAGTGCCTTTTAATGATCCTGAACATGACAGCTAAATTCACAGCAAGTTAGAAGTTATACCACAATTGTGGTAGCATACTGTTTAGCAAGGACAAGCCAATTTGTTTGCTTTGTGAATGTGGAATAACACTAAATTTTTACACTTATAATCAATTTCCTTATATAAATACACATGGAAGCATTCATACAGGCAGAACGGGAACAGTTACTTGATAACATCATGCACCTTCCAGACTTCTAGGAAGGATACAGTAAAGAAATGTGTTTTGTAATTGTACCTCTTTTTTCTGAATGACAGCTTCCAGGAAATAGTGACAAGGACAGTTCTGGACAGAGGATTCACTTAGGTTGCTTAGTGCAGTTTGAAAAGTGTGAATGGCAAGAGAGCTGGAAATACTACAGTAAGATGCAATATTGCAAGTTATAAACAAAACCCCTTTATAAATTCCAGTTACAGGTGCACCATTTGCCATTGTCATCAAGGCACCTCTGGAGGTGAGACCACAGTATGCATCAGCAAGAACTGAGACTGTGTCCGCATGATGTGAGCATCTTGGTAGCAAAACTGTTCTAAAGATGTGCTTCCACTTCCTTCCCAGCTCTCCTGCACCCCACAGGCTTTTTCCTTCAGCTCTGCTGCAGGTGTTGCAGCAGTTAAGCAAGTTCAGCTTAAGAACTGAACTGACAAAACACTCCAAGGTTAAGCACAATGGAAACAACGGTTGCTGTTAATGGGAGTACTTACATTGGAAATACTTGTCCTTGAAACCAATATTCACAAACCTGGCATACTTGCATATTCCAAAGAGCTTCCCTATTGTACCCACATTTTTAAAATTAGGATAGCTGCAATAGCCAAGTGCTCATACTCCTAATTGAGTAACTGGGCTAATAAACCTGTAATATGTAGAAAAGGCCTCAGGACCTTCTTCTATGCTTATTTTGAATCATCTTTCTTCTCATTTTTGAGGTGTTATGGTTCACACACTGCAGTACTGGGCATCGCCTCAGATCAATGTGGAATACAAGTGAGGCAGCAGCCTTGTTTGGTCCACTGCATGCTGAGCACTCTATTGTTCAAAGCCTTCCTCAAGTCAAGCCTCTTAATGTCCACTTTGTGATATCCCATTATTTTGGCCTTGGGCTTGCAAAATTCCACTTCTCTGGCTATTTATGTTGTATGTAGGAACAAAGCTCCTTTATGCATCTCTCCTGTCTTGCACATCCTAGGATTTGCACTTCCCACTGTGACAGAAGATCTTAATATCTCTGCAGAATGGTCTGAGCCTAGAACCTGCCCCCTCATTCAGAGTTATCACCGCATTTGACAACACCCTGTTTCACATGAGACACTGAGGTCTTACCATAACACAGACCACTGCAATTTTCCTGCTTTAAGACTTACTATTGAACCAGGTTCAGCTGATTTCAAAAAGTTTAGTTAAACAATGCTTATTTTAGACCTGCCTGTAGGCTGATCTGAAATTCAGTAATTGATGGCACTATAATTTCCCGTACACCTGTAAGAACCACAAAGCATAGCTCATTAGTCTGTATTTGGTATGAATAACTAGGATGATGCTCATATTCTATTTTTCATTTGTGTATATGGCATTATTTTAATTTTATTCTGAGCCTTATGAGCAGACAGCTACTCCCTTTCTTCTATGGACTGTCTCATAGCTTTAAATTGACACCTCTTGGGGGAGAGAGACAGCATGTGACATGTGTACAGAATGTGAGATTGCTTTCATTCATTATAATGACTAAGAAGGAGTGAAGATTGACACTTCAATCACTCATTAATAAAGACTTACTGTATTCCCATTCACGAACATGTTAGTCAAATTCCAAAACATTTTTAAAAGGATATTATTATTACTGAAGTTTGACTTAGTACTTTCCTCTCATATGACAGTGTAGAAATATCTCTATCAATAAACAGAATTCTAATTAATCTGAAAACTCCCCCAAAATTACTGATTTTTATTTTTTTTTTTAATTTGTGGAAATATTTTTTCTGCTTACAGACTGACAAGAGGCAGGACTTAAATATATACTTTCTGTAGTTCAAAGGGTCGCTAAACCTCAGCAGAGCCAAAGGACTAATACACACCACTCCAGACAAGACAGGATCAGGCTGGGCTATGTTACATCTAATTTGTTGTGGACAGAGGTCTCTGCCTCACACTGACTGAATTAAAATATTATGACAGAGACTAATGCCAGAGTCTGCTGTGAAGGACTTGGCAGAGCAGGGAATGAGCCCTGTCTCACACTGTAGCTTTGTCTGCAGCTCCTTTTCCTGGAGGAGCTGCTGCTCAGTAATGGGCTGGTCCATGCTCCTGAGGGGCAGTACACACCGGTCACTGAAGAAAGCCACTCTTGACCTCAGCTCTCGCAGGCTACCAGGCTGTAGCTTGCATGAAAGCAGCCTGGACACCCCTGTGGAGGGATGGGCAGCAGAGCTGCTGTCTTGGAATACATGGTACCAGCTCATGGAAAAGAAAGTCAGCACACAAACCCAGTCTCAACATGCATGCAGGCTAAAGGAGGCAATCACACAATCTTGTCAAGTCTTGTCTGCTGTTACAACTATCCGTCTTCCAAATTCTTTGAGCTTTCTCTCCCAAAGCAAGACTTAGTTTGATTTGAGCAATTTCATACCCATTTCTTTCCTTGATTCCACTGCCAAATGAGATTGATTTGTCAGTTTTTCTCACTTTCTGTTCTTGTTCTTCATCAAGATGGCAATCACACGTCTCACCACTAAGAGATGGCAATCACTCATCCCTAAGAAGCTTACAGGATTATTTTCTTTTGGCAGTGAACAAGTCATATATTTCTACTGTTCGGCTGTGACAGTGACTGTTTCCTGTCTTGTGTTGACTGATTAGGTGAGGTGCAGATATAGACACTCTCTTTATTCTCATAAAACCCCACCTCTTGCTTGGGCTGATTGGGTGGAGAGAAGGTTTTGTTCCCATAGCAACATTCTGCGTGTGAGCCTGCAGAAATGAGGCTGGCTAGAGGCATTTCAAACACGTTGCATTTAAACAGTGGCCTGTGCTCTACAATGTAGTTTCATTTTTGCATCTGATAGAATTATTTAGTAAACACCAGAGAAACAAAGAGAAAAATCTTTGCATCGCCATATGTGAAACGTTAGCCTGCTGATGGTAGGTATGCTATAGAGCATCGCTTGAGCTGCTCTTGTGAAATGCACGCAGTGAAGCAACCTGACCTTATTACTATCAGTTGTCTGAACAGACACCACAACCTTAAGTGAAAATCAGTCCAAAGCTCAAATGTTGCTTTTGTAAGAGTTCTTTTACCTTTACCTAAGACACCACCAAGTCTGCAGGGAACTTTCTTGGCTAATATGCTGAGAAAAAGTAAAACCCATGCAGAAGGTTGTATCTCAGAGATGTTGAGGCAGCAGTAATGGAGCGGCCATTGAGCTCTTGCAGAAGTGGGACATAGGAGCAAGGAAAAAGTGTTTCTTAATGCAAGGAGCTGTCAAAGGAAGACATCACTGGAGAAAGAATGGAGGACAAACACAATTTAGGTTCCGGTTTTTACACTTCACCCTGTAAAGGCTGATCATGCGGTAGCTGGGGTAAATTTCATGGCTAAAGAGGATGGAATTAGACTTTAGTGACAGAGGGGCAAAACAAGGAACAAATTTCACTTCAGGATCTTTGATTCATTTATGAAACACTGGGAAAGAAGGACAGAGCAGAAGAAATATGTAGTAGTCTTTAATGGAGATGATATAAACTGACCTTTCTTCTTTAGCTGCCATCTATCTGCATTTCAGCACACATAACCTCTCACTCAACACAAATCTTGTTCGGGCAGGACTAGAAGATTCCATATATTTATCCAGGATTTCACTCTGGGAGGTACACAGCTCAGTGTTACAGTACACATATATCAGAAGCACAGTGGTTTGGTCCAGGAAAAAATGATGGCAAATCACCCAGGAGGACAGAACTACAAATAAAATACCCAGCATGTCAATGGGCATCTTTTCCTGGTAAGTATGTTCCAGGAAT
>JANHGB010051646.1:0-15876 GCA_026283785.1 Coracopsis vasa | reverse complement strand
AACCATACCCCAGGAGTCAAAGCGACGCTGGAAATGAGTTACAACCACTGAAATCCGCTCTCCCTCCCCAAAACCAAAGGAAAACCAACCCCAAACCTGTCAATTCCACACCAGCATCTCCCCCAGAACCTGCAGCAGTAACTAACAGCTCCACACCAGAGGCCAAACATGCCTTTAATACAATATATACAGCCAAGCCCCATTTCCCACCCCCAAAACCAACCAAACACACCCCAAAGTGGTGGTGTTTGTATCAAAAGCATCTCTGCTGGGGCCGGATTTACCTTTTCTGTGGCTTTTTGAATAGAGTTTAGGAAAATAAATTATACAGCAACTATCTGAATAAATTAAAAGCACGCACACACACACACACCAAGTGAAAAGAGCAAAGGAAGCAAAGCTGCTTTGCTACCCAAGGGTGGTCCAAACAGGCCTTGGCCATGAGCAGCATCAGGAGCTGCCCCCAGTCTGCTCCTGCCTCCTCTAAAGGCAACCCCGGCTCCCCTGGGGGATGTTATGGGGGGGATGCTGTGGGTCTGGGTTGTGCTTTTCAGCTGGAGGCACAAAGTGGGGGGACCCCCATTAGCAGGGGGTGGTTGTGGGGGTCCCGCCTGCCCCATCGCACCTGGAAGACTCTGGATGAGGAGGAAGGCGCTGGGAAGGGGTATGAGGGATGCTTGGATAGATCCGGAAGCCCAAGGGGCTTGGGTGGGTACCAGCATCCCCCCACTGAGCCCTCCAAAAGGTCAGGTTTTAAGGGTGAAATCACCCCAAAGGCAGACCATAACTGTGAAGAAGGAAGGGAAAGGCTCAGCTCCCTTCCCAGTGGAAGCAGGGAGATCCTTCCTTCTGCAAACCCAGCTTTCCAGTGGTTCCCTCCCCAAAACGCTCCCAGCCAAGACCCGCAGCAGAGCCTGCACATCCCCCTGCACCCATAAGGTAACTAAGGTCCCTATCAAAAACACCTTTAGGGTCTAAAACCTGGCCCCACATGGAAGCACCCCATGCCTGGTGCTTTCAAAACCACTGATTCCATCTGACAGGAGCAGCTCAAGGTGGTTCCCACCAAACCAAACCAAAGAGGAATCCTTTTTATCCCTTCTTTTGGCCTCAGAAAGGTCGATGCTGAGCTAAAAACTTCCCTGTGGGAAAACTGCCCCGGCTTCTTGGAATTCCCTGCTGAAGTGAAGCAGGCTGCAGGGAGAGGAGCAAAGTGGGACCTTGCCACCCAGGTCCACCACGTGGCTGAAGGCTGCACCCATCCAGCTGGAAAAGGAGCTTTTCCATGGATGCTCTCTGCGCTTTGGTAGTTTTTATGGTCCATTTCATGGATCATCAGCCCCTGGTCCCTGATGGAGGAGGAACAAGCACCAGCTCTGCAGAATTCAAGGTTGGACAAAGGAGGCTATAAAGTTTGCTTCCAAATCAGCAGGATGAGAGCATCCTCCAGAATCAACCGACAAAACCATTCCAGGCAGGATGCAGACGTTACCTGGTGCTCCCCCAGCAGGGATGGGGATCCATTGGCAAGATGGGATTGATCTCTCCAAGATCCCACCACAAAGAGCCCTCTGCTTGCTCCACTCGCATCCAGCCTTGGAACAAGAGCTCTGAACCTTCTCCATGCTCAAACAGACCAAGTCCCTCTCCTTACACCTGGATGTGAAGGAACTCTGGGAACAGCTTTATTTTAACTGGATTTCAAGGCTGTTAACTCCAGTTACCCTTGGAATCACATCCAGCACTATCAGCTCCACGCAGCAGCCTCTGACCATGCTCCAGCTCTCCTGCCTATCCTGAAGCAAGGAGAACAGGTATTGCCCCTAAGGCCTTGCTGCTTCAGCAGCTCCGAAAGCCAGAGCCATCCCATCCACCTCAAGGGGAGCTCTGGGGTACATGGGGAGCTCCTGACCCACCACAGAGCAGGGCTGTGCGTTTCCACCCCAGGCAAGCCCAGCACTGGGACTCTGCACTGATTCCCAGCATCAGTTTTCCCTGGTCTGCCCTTCGGGTTGGCTTCTTTCCCTTCCCAAACCCAGCCTGTGAACTCCATCCCAGAACAGGGAAGGATGGAGTGAAAACGATGCCACTACCATCACACTAGGGAGAAGACCAGCTTCTCCCCAGCTCCCATCTCCCACATCCAGGCCATCACCTATCCATGCCATCCTATCCTCGCCTTCAGGGTCTCTTTGGGATGCTTGGCAGGAGACCCATGCCCCAGGCACGCTGTTCTTCACTGGCACAGGGTTGGGCACGACAGGCACCAGACCAGGCTTGGCTTTTGGGGAAGTTTTTCCTTCCCAGCATATGGATAAGTTGGAAGACCCAGATCTTGAGCACATGGACAGCCGGGATGCTGTGGATATTCCAGTTTCACCTGCACAAGATGCCTTTTCCCCCCTGACATTCACACCGTGCTGTGCGTTTCACTTGAAGCAGTTGCATTCATTTGCAGGCTCTGCTGGTAACGGGGTGTGAGCTGTAGGTCTACAGCCAAGGGAGGGAACACCACCATTCCCACACAGGGACATGGGAGCTGTAGGCTGGATTAGCTCCCATTCCACCAAGGGTCAGGATATGCCGATGAGCACATCTTGGGGCAGCTCCTGATAAGCCCTGCCCCAACCATGCGCCACAGTCAGTAGTGAGCAGTGTCTGCTGAGGTATTTCTACACAACTTGAAGCTCAGTTTGTTCCATCTGGAAGCCAAATCCTTTTAAAACCCACCCTTTCTCCTCAAAGGCCAAAAACTGAGGCCAGAGGTGACGGTGAGGGGAGGAAGGCCGGGGTTTGTTAGCACCCATCGTAGCAACACTTGGCAGAGGCAGACAATCAGGGGGGTTTTCTCCAGGCTGCTTTAAGATCCACAGGACTGTGCCTGGTTCAAGGGCTCAGATCATTCTGCAGGGCAAGACCGAAGTCCTGAGTGCTCACAGGGTGCTCAGCTCCACAGGCCCAGGCCACACAAGGGCATCTTCAGCCCACGCTGCTGCAGGGTTGAGAGCACAGGAACATTTGTTCATGTAAATGCAGGAGGAAAGATGCTTCTCAGCATCACTTGGAGCAAACTTTTAACTTCATGGAATGCAAACTCTTTGCAGACCAGGATTTGAAGGGGTCTTTTAGCCAATGCCAAGCCCAGAAACACAGCAGGAGCAACCACCTCTCTTGGCTTTACTGTTTCTGAGCTGCTGTGGTTCCGTGGATATCCCAGTGGGAGAAGGAAGCAGCAAGCTCAGCGATCAGATGCTGTTCCAGGAGAAGCCTCATTTATCTGCTTCTTGTTCCAAGTCAGCCCAGAGATGCCTTTTAATGCCCCAGCAAGTCCCAGTTGAGATCCTTCACAGCTCAGCAGAAAGCCACTTCATTCACAGCTTCTGGAGACAGCCAGAGAAAGGCTGAAAGTGCACATCCCGTGGCTCTGCAGGACTGAGATCGCTGGAGCAGGTACCTTTGGTCCATGGACTGCAGCAACAGCGACAGCCACAGCTCTGCCACCTTCCTCCCACTGATCAGAGGCTCAGCAAAACCTTCCAGTGTCTCCCAAGGGAACGATGCCTCCTCAGAGGAGCAGCCCATGGTCCCAGTGCAGCAGCAGCCATTCCCTTTGGCAGAAGGCTCCATGACATCCAAACGGCTCACTTGCTTTTCCTTCCTTAGGCCCAACTTAAAAGCATATAGGACCATCCAGCAAATCCCAGTTGCAAAGCTCAGCTGCCCATTGTTTAGAGCTCCATGCTTCCCAGAGGTTATTCCATGTAGCTGCATGTCACCATGGCTCAGTCTTAGCTCCAAGCAGCTCTCTGGTTGCATCTCCCCATCAGTAAGGGCCAGAGACCAGTCTTGCCATCACACCTGGAGCAGATGATCTCCCTAGAGAGTCCCCATCTCTCTTTCTCTCTCCCCACCTTGACGTTTCCAAGGCAGGACCATAAAACTCAGCTCATCATAAGACAGTATTTCCCATGCTGAAAATAAAATTAAACCCCAAAAGACATTAAAAAATAAAACTTTCCCAAAGTTGTAAATAGTGCCAGGACATTCTTTGTTCTGCAAGGAGGCCACGAGCTGGGCTCTGCTCTCTCCCCTCTCCCTCAGGCAGGAGCTGAGGCTCTTGTTCCTCTTCTGCTGTGCTTCTTAGGAGTCTTGAACCCTCTTCTCTGTACAAAAGAGCTTGAGAGCAGAAGCAGCCCCACAGAAGCAGGCTCCCCGTGCGTGCCTCCTTCCACCACAGCCAGGCTTGGGCTACAGGATGGCAACAATCAAATTCCTAGTGGGGAGAATAAAGGGGAGAGGGATCAAACAGTGGGATCTGCTCCAGGCTCCAGCTGCTTTGCACAAGCGTGAGCACAGGCTTGTGTGGGCACAAATGTGCACAAGGAAGCAACAGAAGCCTCGTCCCCTCCCAAGGGAAAGCTGGGCAATGGTCAAAGAGGGAATGGCCACAGCTTCTCTGGGAGGGGTTTGTGTTTTCATTGCAATCAAAGGGAATAGGATGATCTCTGTCTGAGCCCACCGAGCAGCAGCACACACGTACCATCAGTGACAGCAACAAGGTGAGTGAGGCAGCCTCGCTACGTGGAGGATTCGGTCTCCTGCTTCTGTTTGGAGATGAGCTGAGCTTCCTTCAGTGACAGATACACCTCCTCCTGCGGGTCGTAGTAGTAGAACTTGCGGATGTAGGAGATCAGGGGCCTGGGGAAGGAATGGGCAGAAGCTTTAACCCTAAACCACAACCACCACAAGGATAACCACAACCTCTCCCCAAGCCCACCCACATCCAGCAGGAACAGGAGCCTGTATCCCAAAGCTTTGGCATAGGCAGGCAACACCTCACTCCTGAGCTGGTCATGCTCCTGTACGCATCCCTACACACCTCGGGATGTTTACCATGTTATCCCAAGGCTGAAGAAGTCAACTATTCCCTTCCAGAGCCCTTGCTCCAGGTACAGACACCTTCTCACTGCTGAGGTGAGGGTCAGGGAGGAAACCAAAGAGACTTACTTGGGCAGCGGGAGCTCGGGAATGTGGTCTATTCGGACCAACTGCCTGATCCGAAAGCGGCAAAGGTGCTGAAGGGATTTGACGTTGCTGAACCTGGAGACTGGATACAGCAGCTGGACAGGCGTTGGAGGGAGACCTTGGGAATAAAGCAGTATTGGAGGTGTTGTGTTAGACAGAAACCACTCCTGATGGAGCAAGGAAAAGCTGGAGCTCTCCACAAGGCTGTATTTGATAGCGTGTCATCCCTGGAGCCCACTGCTTCGGAGCTGCTTGGGAATGGGGAGCCAAACCTTTCAGGGGTGATACCCTCTTGGCTGCAAAATCTTCAGCCTTCCCCTCAACACAGCAACAGTTCTGAGGTCATGGGGAGACTGTGGAAAAGCAGATCCTGGGGTACCACAAGCTCCCAAGCACCCCTCTGCATGGACTCACAGATGAAGCATCGCTTATACTGGGAAGCAATAGAGTCTGGAAGGGATGCAGAAGGAAGCCAAAGGAGAGGGCAGCAGCATGAGCCGCACGTAGGCTTTGCTCTGCACAAGCCTCTGGGCAGTTCTTGCACAGCATTAAAAAGCTGGGGGATTTGGGCAGCTCAAGCTGCTCACTCTTGGGGTCACGAGGCTGGGCACAAAGGCAGCTCCCCACGCAGGGAGCAACCTCGCAGGGCTGGAAGCGAGTTGCATCCAGCTTTCCCTCCACCCCACCTCCTCCATCAGCGTTACAGGCAACAATCGAGCCCTCAGAACCAAGAGGTCGGCAGGAGCACCAGGAAGGCTCTTTGGGAGCTGGGTTCATTCACAGCACAAGGTTTTATCTGTCTTTGCAGCAGGATTCAAAGCCAGTTACACTCTAACCCCCTCCTGCTGGCTTGTCTCCGAGGGCAATGGAGAGAAAGGAGAAAAGGGAAAGCTCTTCACACTAAGATGGGCTCAAAACTGCTCCGGGCAGCTCAGGAAGCTGTGAGCCAGCTTTTGAGAAAGCAAAGAACAGCAATCAATTGAAGGCTGGATTCTCCCCCCCCCCCCCAGCTCCCTATTCTCCTACAGAAAGGAATTAGCCTCTGGGAGCTCAGCCAGCAGCTACGAGGCCACAGCACGAGCTCCGCACACTGAGCTCGCCGCATGCTTCACTGCCAGGAGCCAGATGCGAGCTGGAAAGTGCCCCTTCCTCCGAGCAGCAGTTAACGTTTGGGCAGGAGAACAGCACTAACGAGCACACTGGGGAATGCAGATCCTCAATGTTCCCCCATTAAAGATCAGGCATCAGGGTGAGACCTTGTTTTGCAAGGATCAAGGAGCAGCGACTCAAAGAAGCACCCGGGTTCAATGCTGCACCCAGATGGAAAGGTGCAGGACCAGGAGCCAGCACAGCCTGTGTGGACACCAGGCAGAAGGGATCCCTCAGCACTGCTTGGTCGGGTCCTTTCCTTTTCTTGATGATGTTTTTCTAGAGCAAGTGCTTTCTAAGGTACTTGCCTGGAGTCCTCAACCCTTAAAGCCCTATTCTCAAAGGGGAGAGGTGTCAGGATCAGGCAGGTAAAGCATCTTTAAGTTGAAAGCATTGTTTGAAGGGAGGATACATTGCAAAACCAGCTTCCCATCCCTCTCCTCCCAAAGCACAGCCATGTTCTACAGCAGCTCTCCAGTTATTGGCAGTGTCTGCAGCAGAGGGCAACACTGAACAGATCCAGGCTGTGATTCCAGCACTGCTGGGAACACTGCAGAGGAGCATCCCATCCCTCCTCCCCTCCAGCCTCCTCTGGACCAGAAACTCTTTGTACCAAATCCTCTCCATGCTGCAGTGTCAGAGAGGTCACTGTCACCACCAGGGTCTGCAGGCACGATGGCAATGGAGATAGGGAACAAATTTACTGCAGGAATCCTCACACTCAGTCCTGCCCCTCTTTGCTTCACTGCCATCACCCATCTCACCACGGCAGCGTTCCCATTCCTGCTCCCTTTTGTTCCCAGCATCCCCACTCACCCGCCCTCCAGATCCTGTTCCCCACTGCTGCTTCCTCACAATTAAGGGGCATAGTTGCCCACTTGGCAAGCTCTCCCCTTCCTTTCACACTGGATTTCTTGGCCAGCTTGCTGGTACACCAGGACAAACGAGGGAAACAAAAAGCCCAGAGGACACTGGTCCAGTTGCCTGCCCAGATTCAGCAGGCAGGAGATGGGAGCCCATTTAAGGAGCCAGAGCTTGATGGATGGGGAAACAAGCACTTTGCAATCCCAGCAGCATGCAATCAAACATGCTCCAACAAAGCTTCACTAACACTCCCTCCCTGCCTGCAAGCACCTGCCTGTTGATGGGCTCTGGCATCAGGGTCCCCCCAGGGACTCTGAATCTACAGCATCTATCAAGTGAGCTGGAGGCTCACTTTGAGCTCACACTTGGAAACGTTCCCACAGCTCAGCTTAATGTCTCTCCCTCCTGACAGCCTCAGGTGGGTTTCAGCTAAGGGAGAGTTGGGAAACTACAAAGCATGGAGTGGTTCTTAAGAACAGCAGCACTGAGACTGGGGGAGGGAAGAAAGAGGAGCTTTAGTAGCCAAATAGCTGCTTGTTGAGGGAGTAGCGTTCCAGTCTCCAGCTCCATTTGTCACAGTGTGAGTTTGTATTATGTTTTCACACTCCTGGAAAGAAAGGTTTAGGAGGTCTCCTTACTGCCAGTCTCCATTTACCACAAGTAAGTGGTGCAAGGGATGTGCTCTTCAGGATCCTTCTGAAGTCAGTGGGCAAGGATGCACTGAGCCCAGCAGACCAAAGCCACATTAAACTGGCTCTCTAGGACAGAGCAGCAGGTGATGACAGAGTAAAACCTCCCCCAGAGGCAGAGCAGGACACTCACCTGGAACCCTGGATCGGAGGAAGTAGAGGAACTTCCCGTTTTTGGAGTGCATGATTGCTCTCTTTATGAACTCCACCACAGACTGGCAGCGGTCTTCAAACTTGGGATGGCACCACAGGCTGAAGGTCCCTTCCAACAGAACAGAAAAGGCCTCGTGTTACAGGAGCACTGGTAGCAACAGGAGCCATTTAGCCATGAGTGATGCTCTCAAAGGCCAGGTGAATGCCTCAGGCTGACAACTTAACCTAGGAAGGGCACTAAGAGGAAACACCAGTGGCACCAGCTTGCGAAGATGCTGTTCCACTGGAACCAGTGCTCTCCAAGAGCTGAGCATACACAGAAAGACACAGTATGACAACCATAACCCAAGGCTGACCTCAGGTCAGGCTTACCTGAACTTGTGAGCAGCCTGCAACAACTGCTGGGTCTAAAACTACCAAGACATACTTGAACAGAGCATTAAGAGATGTACCTGCTCCTCTGCAGCATCCCCTCAACAGCACTCGCAAAGCAAGCTACCACATCGGAGCGCTTAAGCCCACACATAGAGGTATGTAATAGCAGTGATCCAGGTGTTGGAGTCCTCTTCTGCCAGCCCTAGGGCTATCAAGGATCACTTATTTCAGCAGCTTTATGTCCTTGCTGGCTGTTCCAAACACCTTAACCCAAATGACTGTCAAGCTAGAAGCAGGGTCGAGGCACACGGATGCAGCCCTGCCTGTGCTGCCACCCGACACAGTGCATTGAGCTGGAGCAGCACGCTCTGAAACTGGAGAGGGGCCACAGGGGCAAGCAGGCCCTCTACCCTGCTTACAGATCTCCAGATAGGTTGAGTTGAAGTCTCAAGCCAGACCAGTGTCAGTCTTTGTGCTGCAAAGACACCTCCTCCTTGCACCAAAACGCAGCCATTTATCCCCTTTCACCAGCCAAATCAGAGGTACCCAGGCCAGCAGCTCCCCCAGCACCATCACAGGCTCTGCAGCACCAACCTGCTACAGAAGCACTAGAGGAAGCAGCTCTGTTGGATATCCAGCACTCACAGCTTTCTGTAGGGTGGGCAGCAAGCAGCAATACAGGGCTATAGACAACCCACAGCTTGCTCCAGTAAGGCTTTACTGGGAGGAGATACCTCTCACCCTTGCCACAGGCCAGTTTGGGAGCAATGATCTGGGTTAGCACTTGCTAAACATCCAGAATCAGCAAGCACAAGTAATTCTTGGGAATCCTGGATCTGTATGAGCCCTTGGTCAGTGAATGCAAAGGACAAGCACCAGCATCCTCAGCCTGCCTAAAAATAGACAAATAAATGCTGGTTTCTTCTCCTCATCTACTTGAAACGTGAAGGTCGAGCATTGCTCTCTTACCATTCCCCCAGCCTCACCATTTGTCATCTTCATTGGTTTAGCAAAGTGCTCCAGTCTGCAGTTTTGCAGGGTGCTGCAGCACATTCAGCACAAGGCAGCCAGGCCTTGGTGGGGAGCACAGGGCTGCCCCACACAGACCCAAGCACTGCACCCAAAAAGTGCAGTCCTTGATGTGATGCCATGGCTGGGAAAGATGCTCGAGGGAAGGTGGCAGCACCAACCTCCATCCATGCAGCAAGAAGAGTGAGGAAAGGGAAGGACACTGAGTTAAGGATGCTCAGAGAAGGGAAATATCCCAACCCTAAAGTAAGCAGCCAGACAAGCTTGCTCCAAAACTCAGTTATGGAGGAGAATCCATGGCACAGGCAGCCCCAAATCCCCTCCACCTGAAAGAGACTCTTATAGTTTCTATATAAAGACAGGGTGATGAAAATCCTTCCTTCTCATGCAATGGTCAGGGACAGGGGAACCAGCTCTAGAGGGGTTACAATGAATACTGGGCCACCTCCCCATCAGCGGGGCTCAAGACAAGAAGAGCTGCCAGGTTTGGCTAGCAGAACTGGAAGAGAACAGCAGCATCCCTGGAGCAAGGACAAGGAGAAAAGGATGAGCTCTGCTCTGAAGGGCTGCAAACCACTGTTTTCCACAGCAGGTTGGCTGGGAAGCCTCTGACCCCATCATTTGCAGGCACAGTTAATGACAAGGCTCTCTAGGCAGCTGTTATTAAAGCTTGCCCACTGCTCACAGGGCAGGTCCATGGAGCCTCTGAGGCATTTTCCTCAGCCTGAGGACAGTGTGCACGAGTGGTCAGTACAGGAAACCACACGTGGAGATGAGCAGAGCAAGGGTGAGCTGAGCAGAAAGCTCGCACAGGAAGGTGAGCACAGCAGGAAGAAAAGGTGCCAAGAGTTCTTGGAATAAACCCCACCATGGTGGAGTTAAAGCCTCAGCCTGGGACCTACTGCAGCTGATCCCACTGCTAAGCATCCCAGGACAGGGGGAGAACAAAGCAAGGTGATGAGCTGTGACACATTGAGATCACAGGGGGAAAAGCTTCATTTTGGGAAGCTGATGGGTGATGGCTTGTGCTGTACATCACATCTCAGTGACACAGGGTCCCAAGGACCTTGCCATCGTCATTTCTTCAGGTGCAGTTTTCCAAAGCAAGGCCTGAGGGAACTCTTGTGCTCCCCAGTTTGAAGGGGAGTCGCTTCTTGAAGCCCAAGAAGCAAAGTCAAACCTGGTTTCTAAGGCCTCTTGCAGAACCTCAACACAAGAGCGAGGAGACATTGACGCTGCTCCCATTCTTTCACCAGCTCTGTGCCCAGAGCACTGCTTTGGGACCTTGAGATCAGACTGGTCCCCAGCCACAGGCCTCTGTGGTCAGCAGCATCCCCAGAACCACCCATGGCTCTTACCTCTGTAGTGCTCCATCCTGGTGTGATGGGTGATGCCCTGCGAGCGAAAGCTGAGGCTCAGGATGTAACGAGGGTCAGAACTGTCTCGGACCAGAAAGGATCCATCTGGTTTCCCCTTCAGCTTCATCTCCGCATCCTCCCAGTTCATCGGTCCCCAGTACCAGCCACACTAGGAAGAGAGACAGCAGAACATCAGCAACCAAACATAATAGGATTTGCTCTCATTGTTAATTCCTTTTAAGTGCTAAATTGGAAGTGCCATGTTGTATCTACCCAGGAGTAGGGATGGCTGGGACTTGCTCCTGGATGAGAGTGCACCATCACATCCCTTACCAGCTAAAAATGGTGAAAGAACAGATGAGATGAAAGCATTTCATTCCACACATAATGACTCAAAGACCTCACTGGGAGAAAGACAGGAGGCTTTTTTCAGTCCTATCCTAATCTTGTGCTCCCAAGTCTACGCACCTCTAGTGTGAGGCATCCCTGATCATAGCAGGGGGTTGGAACAAGATGACCTTGAGGCCCTTTCCAACCCAAACCACTCTATGAAGTCTATAAAAGGGCTCATTAGACCCAAAAGCAGAGCTTAAACCCAGAGCCTTTCCCTTGGGGCTGCTGCCACCACCCCACATCCCCGTTACCTTCTCCAGCTCCCGCAAGCTGGCTGCGAAGCTGCTGGAGTCGGGGCGGTACAGGGGGCACTGGAGGTGCTGGGCGGGCTGGCCGGGCATCGCCTCCATCGGCCTCAGAGGGACAATCCGTGGGAAGGCATCTGCAGAGGGAGACACAGCCCAGGCCTTGGTCACCCATGGGGAGCTCAGCACAAGGATGAGCCGCCCCGTCCCCCTCGCATGGCTCTGGAGGTCAAGATGCAGGAGCTGCAGTGGGGAGGAAGCTGGGCTGACCCATGGAAGGACAATGTCCTTGTGAAGGACACAGGGGAGTCACTACCTGCTCCTCCAAGGTGCCTAACTCAGTGCCTTCACTGCTATTCCCTTCTCCTAGCTCGGAGGGAAGGCCAGGGAAGTGCCCGGCAGCACCCATTGGAAAGAACAAGCATAGCCTGAAATAGGGGCAGTTAAAGCTCTGTGGATGCTGAAGGAAACTGAAAGCAGGAGGGTAAATGCACAGGAAGCATCCCAGTGTGCTGTTCAGTTGGAGGCACACCAGGCTGGCTGGCAGAGCTGGGGCTCCAGCACCAAACCCTGCTCCCCCAGCTCTCTCCCATCACTGCCGCTCATTACCATGTTCCCTGACACAGCACAAATTGGGATGGGCTGAACCCAAGAGGAATCAGAGAAAATGGGAGATGCTGAACTGAGGATAAAGCTGGTGCAGGGATGAGCTTGAGCAAAACTCCTGTGAGCAACGAGAGCCACATGGAAACTGAAGCCTTGACACAAGAGTGCTGAGCACTCAGCAGTGCAGGACCACACGGCCCCGAGCAGGCACCGCAGGCAGCCCCGCTGCTGTTAAAGCCCAAAGTGCAGCCTTAGAATTCACCAAGCAAACCCCCAGAAGGTCCAGATCCCTCAAGGGAAAGCCAGAGCCTTGCTGCTAAAGCTAAGCTGACCTGGGGCATGGGGTGGAGGAGGCGGAGGCAGAGGGAAAGACTGCAGGGAGGAGCCCATTGGACCCACTAGGACAGATGTAGGCAGCGTCCCACTGATATCATCTAGGAGAGAACAGAGGCAAGAGAGATTCAGAAAACAGGAAAGCAAGTGAGCTCTGCACTGCCTGACACGCACCCGAGCAAGCCAGCCCTTGGTGCTGCCTGGGGGAGCCAAGATGCAGCTTCCCACCAGCAGCTCAGCATCCTCCTCTTGCTGCTGCTGCTTCACACCAGCTCGGAGCCTCACACGCTCTCCAAGAGTGGAGGAGTCTGGTTTCCAGCCCAGCAGCTCCTCACATGCATTTAAAGGAGGTTTCACAGACCCAGCACATGGGATGTGCAGTTTAAGGTGCTGCTTGCTAAGGCTGACTTTACCCATCCTTAGCTTCTTCTCAGAGGAGGATGAAGAGCAGCTGAGCCTGGCTCCTGGTGAGCTCCCATGGAGCTTCCACTGACTACAGAGCACAGAAAGGAACCGGCCTCACTGGGTGATGGGTAGGAAGGGGAGCAGTTCCCAAAAGCAGCAGAAATGCTACAAAACCAACATGTTACCTCCCCACCTCACATTGCTGCCCCATCACCCACCCCTCCTGGCTGATCCAGGAGGAACACTGAGGCTGTCAATGCACAGCAAAAGCAATCCTCTGCTAGGGAAGGGTGAGCAGGCAGCGAGCCCACTGCCAGGGATGCTCAAGGCTCTCCCCTTCCCTCCCTACAAGGGCAGATGGGCAGTTCCTATGCTCCCATAGGGACACACAGCAAGGATGCTCTCCGAGACAGTACCTAGCAGGCTGAGGCTTCGTCGTGGTGGAGGTGGTGGAGTCGGAGGGTGAGGGGAGGTCAGTCCTCGCTGCGAGATGTCCACGTCCACCAGTGACACCGTTTCACCTGAGGGTTAGTGGAGCAAGACCATCAGTATCACACCTACCCCAGGGCATGCAGAGGCTGAGCATGGGGAGGTGGAAAGGAGCAGTAACCTCTGCAGGGTTTGGAACACAACCTCATTAGCTGCTTCCCTTTGGAGACATGGATTAGCTTGGCTGCTACAGCCCAAAGGTCAGGCAGAGGAGAACGACACCAGTACATGTGCCTGCATCCCACTGTGGTCCAACACCAGGATGTGATGATGAGGAAGGCACTGAGACCTTTTCAGCAGCAAGTTCACAGCAAGCAGAGCTCATCAGTGCTGCACTTTAATGCCAAAGGCCAGGAGGGTACCAGCTCTTCAAATTAATAAGAGGGAACTGGACAGGCTTTAACATTAAATAACTGGAATTTGCTGAGCACTAAAAGGCTTCAGATCCAGGATACTGCTGGGGGAAAATAACCACACAAATTAAGATGTCCAACTTAAACCCAGAAAAGCTTAAAATGAGTCTAAAATCATGGGAGAGAAAGGAAGGCAGCAAATCCAGGTCAAAGCATCAGCCTCAGTACAGGACTGATACAGAGGCAAAAGGAAAACACCTAAATCCCAAAGAGAGATCCTAAGGGGTGCTACCACAGCCAAGGCTTAAAACTGAGTTTACCCAGGCTCTGATGGACACCAGCACTGGAAGCCCATCATCCCAAAGACCCGAACCATGGTCTCAAGGACAAGATCTGGCTGCCTTAGATTTCAATTCCTGTGGGCAGGGAGCTCCTCTCCTGCTCCAGATACCGTGCACAGCATCACCCATCTGACAGTGTATTCACCATGCATTGCAGAGGACAGGATTGACTCAGCTTCCTTCTGCTTTTAAGGCTCCTGTCTATTAATAAGCGATGGCAAGAGGAGTATTTAGGGTGGGTATTATCCAAGGTACCTTCTCCCTGGGGGGTTAAGGTGTGAGCACAATCACACGCACACAACCACTCTTTCATTTCCACACCTTAACAATAAAGTGCCTTGGCTGCATCCACCTTAGACAAACAAAACCCAAAGCCAACCAGACTAAGAGGGGGGGCAGGAACTCAGCTTCCAACCCTTCCCAAGGCAGCAGGAGGGGCAATGGGAGGCTGTGGTGGGCTTACACTTCCAAAGGGTGCTCAAGGAGAGGTCAGGGAAGGCAAGGAGAGGTCAGGGAAGGCAAGGAGAGGTCAGGGAAGGCAAGGAGAGCCTTCCCAAAGGCTTCCCTCACCCCATGGACTAACCTGGAAGCAAATCCCCAAGGAACTCGTGCAAGCTGGGCCAGGCATTTGAATTCTGTCCCAGCCTCAGAAAATCCACTATGCAAGAGCCATAAAGAAACCAAGCAGTGCAAGACTGAAGTCAACACCAACCCAAAGCCAGATACTCACTTTGAGGATGATGCCATGGTCTTCTGCAAAGGACAAACCCCTCCAAGGGCACTGCACTACTCCATTTGTACTCGCAGCTTCCCCCAGTAACAGCTGACAAAGCAGCAGAAGCAGCTTTTGCCTGCATCAGCCTTGGTTTGCAGGTGACACTGAGGAACTGAGTCCCATCACGTGAGGAGCAAGTCCTCAACGTGCCCTCCCGTCCCCAGGACACGGGCTGAAAGGATGTGGGACTGGAGAAGAGAACAAGCCCCAGCAGAGCTGAATCACCCCCAAGTGACTCCCCTTCTGCAAGAGCTGAAGGAGCTACAAGAAGCATCAGGAACGGATCAGAAGCTTCCAGTTCCCAGTTTCAGGCAAGTCAAATGAATGCTCTGCCTTGAAGGGAACTTCTCTGACATTTAAACCACTTCTGAGTAAGAGAAGACTTCACCACTGCTCTCCAAAGAGGCTTTGCCCTGCTCAGGGGCACAAAACACACCCCACTCTCCATCACCTACGCCAACAGCAAGAGGCTTTCAGCTCTACCTACCAGCTTTAAGGCAGCTATGGCTGCACGATCCCGTTTTGATTGCTCTGCTCTGCAATAAGACCCTCAATATGAATCTATTTTGAATCTGACCTCCATAACAGCCCATATAAACCCCCCCCAGCTGATAAATACTCACTTGTGCCCTTAGATTCCTGCTCATGCAAGTTGTGAGACAGGACTCACGCAAGGAAGCCCCAGGCCCTGTGGCTGGGACTGTTCTGACTCCGAACCCAGACCACAAGAGGCACATGACCATGACTGGGAGCTTTGCAGTCCTACAGCTTCCAGCCACCAGCAGAGCAGGACTTCCCCTCACACCATTTATAAACCAACTTCCCTCCCCCAGCAGAAAAGGGAAGGTCAGAAACCAGCAGGACATGGGGAAAGGGGGAAAAGATGCAGAAGAAGGTAGAGCTCCACAAATGAGGTTTCAATTCCCACTGCAGAGCCACCAATGTTGGTGGATGGTCCAGGTGGGAAGCAGGGCTTGGTCTTAGCCCCTCTCAAGCCAAATGCCTTTGCTCTATAAGGGATCTTCCAAACCCCTTGGATGCAGAGCCCTGTGCAGAGGAAGGACCAGGACCTTCACCTCCAACTTGTGTTTCAACGGGAGGAATTGCAAAATGCTGATGTGCAACCACCATGGAGAGGGGCTTTGGACAAGGGCCTGCAGGGACACGACAAGGGGAATGGCTTTAACCTGCCAGAGGGGAGACTGAGATGAGCTCTTAGGCAGAAGCTCTTCCGTGTGAGGGTGCTGAGGCGCTGGCACAGGGTGCCCAGAGAAGCTGTGGCTGCCCCATCCCT
>JANHGB010051645.1:0-51741 GCA_026283785.1 Coracopsis vasa | reverse complement strand
GCAAATTTCCCTGTATTTGAAGGTGTATGTCAAAGTCCTTCATTCTTCAGTACAGCTACACTGATTTCTGCATTAGGAGATCCAAGAATATATATCTGGAATTTAATTGCTGAGTTAGTTGCTGAAAGTTTTTATGTGGCCTCTGAGGAAGGGGAAACCTGTTATGATTACTTCTAGTAATGGCAGGGGAAATTAATTCTAGCCAAATGCTACTTTGAATTAGCACTTCAAGTTTGGGCCACTTCATTTCATTTAGTGTTAGCTCAGTATACATCTAACATGGAAATCCTGCTCATTAATGTTTGTATCTCAAGCTTGTTCTAAACTGTTGCTTAAATTTTTTGAGTTGATAATTTCTTGCATTCATTTGTGCCTCTACTAAACTTGCAGCCAAAGAATATTGAGCTTACTAGCTTCTGGGAAGACTGTACTTGTGTCCCATCACGTCTGTACTGCAGAAAGATCTACGCTGTGGTGCTGTTGAGACTTGCTCAGGAAAGCTCTTTTAAAAAGGACTTCCCTTGTCTGAGTTTCTGGTGAATCTCCATATTTAAACCCTTTAAATTCAGAACCTGTTTGTTGTTGGTCTTTTTTAGCATCAGTACATTTGCTTGTGTAACTGACTAGCCGGTAACTCTCAAAAAAGATGGGCTCTTGTTGCCTGGAAAGGTCAGCACTTAGGGATTATGTACAGAATACATTCTTTTTAAGGAAAACCTGCATATCAGAGTATAGAGTTTTAACTTGAAATAGTGAGCATAGTTCCATAAAATGTTAGCTAAGTGTAGGTGAAAATAAAATGAAACTAGGCATGAAGCAGAAGATACACGTAAGATAGGGTAGTAAATGGTTATGCTAACTTGGAAATAATAACTTGAATCCTGTATTAATGCAATACTAAAATTGCATGACTTAATAGTCAAACAAAAAGAAGAAAAATGGGGAGTTGATTCCTATTTGTAGTAATAGAGGTAGTGCATGACACTAATGACAGTGCATAAAGAGTGCCCCAGAAGGGGCTGCATGGTTGAATGTGGTCTTTGCTTTGCTGCTTGTTTGTGTGTTTGTTGCCATTCAGATTAATGACACGTGCTTTCCTGCCCTGCCTATTTATCCTGTTGCCGAGAAATCCTGTGATCTCAGGGCAACTTTTGTTAATGAGGCATGCACAAATAAGCAAAATTTTTCTTCAGAAGGAGTCTAAAAGAGAGCAGAAGTATTTGCAAGCATAAAGTTCAAGAAGATGGCTATTTTCATCTGCTGAAATATGATGACGTGTGAGGCAATGAAGAGTAGTGAAAAGCTCTTGCCATAGATGAAGGTACTACTTGGAAAAAAGCAATGCAATTTAAGGATGAAGAAAAGCCTTTGTGAATAGGCTGTGAGAGAGTCATGTTCCCCACCCCCCAAAACTCTGTAACTAATATCCCCTAAGGATTAGTCATCTACAGAAGAATACTAGCCATTGCTCCTCAGATGAAAATGAAACCTTTCTGACTAGTATGTCCTTATGGTTCACAGTTAGGCTTTTAAACTGCCTGGTATGTTACAGGTGGTTTGCACTTCTCTTTGAAAATTACCAGCTCCTGATACAAGATGTGACACTAGTTTAGATGCGAATGTGTGATTAAGTGTGCTTAGGTCTGTGTAAAAATGAAAGATACAAGCCAGAGACAGATGCTCCCTTTGCTATGTAGCATGAAGTTTGGGTTAGAGGAGTAATTCAGTAGCAAAATGACATTACTGCTAAAAATATATATATATATATTGAGGGTGCTGATTTAATTGTTTCCAGCCCCCTAGATCTCTTGGGAAGGGGGAGAGGAGGAACATATGCCTGGAGGCAGAGAGTGTGAGCTCACAGGTTGAGCATAATATGCTTCACCCTAAAGGAGGTTAATGCTTTTATAAATCTGTGATAGCCAAGCACTTTGCTGTTGCAATTTGGAGTAGCTCCAGATTGCAGGAAGTTGTTTATTAATTTTAATGCAATTTATCTACTATTAGGATGCATTGGGTTAACAAGTCAAATATGAATTCCTGTAACCTGCATGAAACCTTAAAGCTTGCACTGACATGGACAAACCTCTCTTTAATGTTGACTTGTTAGGCCAGTTCTCTAGGCCTTTAGTAAAAGAGGGAAGGAAATGTGTGCTGTTCTTAACATTTTTAAATTAAAAGAAACCATGAAAGTTGCAGTGATAGTTTGGAATACAAATTTAAGCACCAAAAACTAGTGATAGGGGAAGGAACACGATCCCCTCTGTTATTTGAAGTATGTGCTAATACTATATATTGATGTTTGGTTGGGATTTTCCGGTTTGTTGTCTTTTATTATCCTTAGGAGAAGTGACAACTATTAAAAAGGCCAAAACTAGAGTCAGAAAACTTGTGTAAGTGTCCTAAATTTGGTACATGCCAAATTAGAGTTAGTTTGCATGTGCTGTGGCAATGCTTGACCATGCTAGAGAAATGAGGATTCGTGTGTGCAGTCTGTCTTTCTGCACTGTCTTTAAAAGATCAAAGTGATGTTCCAACAGCTGTGCAAGATGCTAGTAGTTGCTAGCAAGCTCTATATTCAAGGACAAAACACCTTTCAGACAGGAAACTCTTCCCCATCTTGAAGCAGTTTCTCCACCTCTAAGAATTACTTCCCTTTTTCCTGTCATCATGACACAGCTGAGATCATGGCCAAAAGTGAGCTGTTGCTGTTGAATGCACTGTTCCTTCACATCATTATGAAGAAGTTGCTGGATTTTAAGTATTTCCAAGTGGGTTTTCTCTGTATCTTCCGCGGCCCTGGCAAGATGCATGAATGATGAAGATTCAGAATAAACTGAGATATCTAATCTGCATTTGACTGTAGAAGCAGTGGGAGCCAGCTGCTACTATGCTGTTTCTCCTACAGAAGCCTTCCACCGTATGCATGTATATTATATGAGCATTGAAAGTTGTACAAGGACTGCAAATAGGAAATTCTTTTCCTTCAAGTAGGCACACGCTTTTACTCTGTTCAAAACCAACTGCTTAATAGTACCAAATAATTCCACATTGTGAGACAAAACATGGTTTGATGTAATGTGGTGGGGTTTTTAAATTGAAAACCTATTAAAAATAGAAATATAGCTTGTTCTTCATTAATTTATCTCTTCCTCTTGCATCTCAAATAAGACAATTAGTGGAGAACTGTGCATAGAATTATATCAGATATTTGAGAGACTGTGAACTAATGTGGTTACACCGCACACTTTGTCTATATTAGTGATAGCTGTTAACTGAATGATCCAACTAAAGAAGTCTTGTTTGTCTTTTTTCTTGAACAGAGTACGGATGTAGCAGCCCAAAAGGCATCTCAACATGATGACAGAGGTACCAAGTAGCCTGCTGAGACAGTGGCTCCTTTTGTAGTGTTCCAAACCAATTTGTTTTCCAATGTTTGCAAAGTCACATGTAACATAATTTTTCTAGCTCCATAGTTGCCTGCAGGAATTCAGTATTAATTGACTTAATAAAGAGCATTTTGTCTCTGTCATTCTTGTCTGGTGGTATCTTCATAAAAACTTGGAAGTATCCAAGTCCTTGGTACACAGTTGTACCTCAGTGTCCAGGGTCTAAGCAAAACAGGTCTTTTCAGACTCAAAAGTTGTAACTTCATAATACTTCAGTCAGTGGTACATGTTAGTGTTACAACTTCGTGTTTGTATAGACAATAAAGTATGTTACTATGTGCTTCTGTGGAGTGTTAACCTTCTGTGGCTTGTTCTAAATATGTGATCACTTTTTCCTTGTGGTATGGGGAAGTAAGGAAATGTTTCACAACTATTGAAAGAGGACTTTTCTGGAGTTATTCTGCTCCAAGAAACATGTGACCTGAAGACTTGTTTTCTTGCTCCCACACTTTCAGGAGAAGGATTTGGCTTCAGTCTTGTAACAGTCTTTGGGAACTGTTGTATTTCTAAATACAAGAGAGATAGGATAGGAAACTTCTGGAAAGGGAAGAAAGTAGGAAATACTGGAACATGAAGCACTGTTCTTGGCCAGAAAGTGGAGTGAAGGTTATAGGAGGATTTGTAGCCATGCTTTCCAAATTTATGACCCTTTTGTATTATTCTTTTTTAAAATGCTTCTTTTCTCTGAGATTTCACTGGTTGTTGCTTCTTAGGAAATAAGATCTGTTAAAAAATTTTAACCTTGTAAAGATGAAAAATGCCATCTACATCCTTTTATATAGATGCACCTTTTAGTAACTGAAGTTATTACATAGCTGCATAGTCTTATTAACCTTGGAAAACATAAAACTACACTAAGCACTGGTTATTAAATTGAAGTGAAAATGGAAGTAGTTAATTAAAACTGAAGAAGGACAAATGAGTTACCTAGGTTTTCCTGGGGAATTGGATAATTTTGTTATGTGGGAAAACAAAGTTAAAAGACTTTTTTTTTTTTTCTGTTGGAACTCTTTGTGGATGTTAAAAGCTAGGAACTGCAGCGTTCAGAATAACGTCTATCTCTGGAGGAAGTTGGCAACACAGACACTTGTAGGTAGGCTTGGAAGTGGTAACCGGCTGTACATTTGAACTTTCAGTAAAAGGAATACTCAAAGTTTAAGAGCAAACTGTGGAAGTGCCAAACTGTACTGGAAAAAAACCACCAAGAGTCAGTGTACTTGTAAAGCTAGATTTTTCACTAGGAAAAAAGTAGCACTAGCAAGCTGTACGGTTGCAGAATTCCCCCCCTTCCCAGTAGGAGGAGGTGAGAAGTACAGAAGAAGGAAGTATAAATATTAGTGCTAATCAATCTGATGATAGTGTGATGGATAGATGAACAAAGGTTCAGAGCAAGCTGCTGTGGTGTGGTTTTCCCCCAAATTGTCCAAACCTCCCTTATTTAATCCTTTGCTGCAGTTTCACTTGTTTTGTTTTTCCTCTTCTAGGCTAGACTTAACTTCTTTTCTTTGAAATCATGTATAGCTTTGGTTTTACTAGCTTTTCTGTACTGCACACATTTCCTATATGAAAGATTAATAAGCAGGAGAAAGTTACTGTATCTTTTTTTGCTTGTATTTGGAGAGCTTCCTAAAACACCTTACTCTGGGGGAAAAATGCACGCAGCTGTAAGGTGAAATTCAATAAACCAGAGCCAGGGAAGGAGGCAGCTTTAAAAGTTGAAAGTGAGGCAAGTTTTAGGTAATGCTTATGCAGTATGTGGATTATGTGAAGTAAGAAGGAGGTGAAGAAAGAAGCTACTGTAAATACCTCAAGTTACTGAGAAGCTGATGCTGTCTGTGTCAATTGCTGTTTTAATTAGGTTGCCATTAAACATGAAATGCAAAAAAAACCCTCACTGCAGCATGATTTTTTTGCACTACTCTACATCAGTGAAGGAAGCATTTAGACTTTCCTGAACACCTGATCTAGCCAAGACTGGAGATACCTTGTTGCTTGATGCAAGCTGTATCGCTGTTTTGTGATAGGAATGCAAGATTGCTACAGATTAATCTTCTCATTGACTTGTAAATAAGAGATAGTGAGCTCCATTCTTAAATCTGAAGGTCACCCTAAAAACGGGTGTAAACTGGATTAGATGTGGAGAGTGAAGGAGAAACCAGCTTGTGGATCTGTTGATTCCAGAGAGACAGTATAAAATAGAGGAAGGGGAGAAATGTGACACATGGGTTGTTTTTAGTAAATATTTTCCTGATGTACAAGAATTTTGTCTGGCTTTAGTGGTTTGTTTTGATTACTTTGACATTTTGTAACTTTCTAATGAAGTGATTTCTTCTTAGACTACCAAATAGTGCCTGCAAAACCAGCATAAACAGTAACCAGAAGTCATTTCATGAGGTGTGATTTTAAATTAGGCCAGGGAGGATTAAAGGTATGGGTTTTGTGTGGTGTTTTTTCTTAAGCTGCATGAATGATTGTTTGCATCCTCTGCTGCCACATGGCATATAATCAGACCAAATAAGGAAGCAGCTTGCTGTTCTGCCTTTATAAGTGAGTGAAAGGGGACCTGCTGAGAGAATGAGCAATTGCTGTAGGGAGTAGTCAAAGGGAGTGCAGATCTGGCAAGACCAAGTGGGAAGTCCAGTCCTGTGCATATTACTGTTCTTTTTCCTGCCCTTATTCCTTGCATATGTGAAGCCAGGCCTTTATTTTCAAGTTTTATACATATACTAAGTGTAAGACAGCAAATTGATATTGTAACTGGAAAGAATGAGAATAGGATGAGGGGAGAACAAATAGGAGCAGAAACATGTTTCATTTGCATGGTTTAGAAAGTGTCTTCATAGTCAAAAGTCAGAAACTTACAAAGGGAGACCTGTAATCTTTTAGGACCCTGCCATCCTGAGCTTCACTGTTCCCGAACGCTTCCCAGTGCACAGTGTGATTTGACAGAGGGCAGACCAGATGCATTATGAAGAGAGCTGTAAATAAAAGCAAAAGACATCAGGGGTAAGCATCTTCTGAAAAGATCAGGTATCAGGATCCCCTGAAATGCTGTATGTTATCTAGGATACCCAATGGTGCAGAGAGCTGTGGAGGAGAGGAGGGCTGTGTGGAGCAGCTGAATACCATTTTAGGTACCACTTCTTGAAGGTATCCACTGTTACATTTTTGAAGGATTAAGGCTATGGAGTTAACTCGTGATTGATGGTGAAAATGTTATGGGATATGAGTCTTTTTTTCTTGTTTTCTGCCTAATGGGTGTAATATCATTATTCTTATCAATGTATACTGGTCTTTGATAAATCCAGCCTTAGTGAGTTCTACATTAATAGGACATTGTTTAAAAAACCCCAAGCAATACCCTATATTTGAAAAAAGTTTTAAAAAAACCTGTTTGCTTGCTTTGGAAAATAGTCCTGCTTCAGCTCTGTAAGAGTGCATCCTGCATCTTAAAAATCAGAATGACTTTTCACTGATTACAAGGCTATACTAGTTTATTCACTCAGCATTGTGTTTTTCTGGTGGTTGGGGAAGACAGTGACTTTTGAAGAGGTTATCAAGCAAAAAGGGTACTGAAATGAAGTCAATAAATAGTTAATTCTGAATTCAGGTGGGTCCATAATCAGCCTTACTGCAGATAATGAGATTCACCTCCTGTGGATTTTTGTCTCCTGCATAGCAGCTGTCTCCCATAGTTCAATACTTTGTGAAATGCAGTTATAATTGGAAGCATTTGTGTGACTTATATATTGTTTGCTCCTGCTTCAGCATTAATAATGATATTCAGGATGAATAAACACCATTTATATATTGAATACTCCTTAGTGTCGTTATCCTTTGCATGGTTTTTATGCAGCTATTATTTTTCTAAGTGTTGCACATTGAAATTCTTAGTCTCCAAAGCATGTGTAATTACTTGTAATTCATTTTGCAGGTATTGGCTAAAAACAATGTCAGTAGGATCAAGATGTGTTTTCGAAACTAATTGAGATCTGTTTACAAGGTTTGACTGACAAACATCTGTACTGTTTTTTTCCCTGAACAGATGAACTGCAGATGTCCTTCTGTAGTAGCATATTAATTAGTTAAAATAAGTGTCTAACAGTTGAAACTACATAGATCTACCATACTTTATTTGTGTTGAGCGAACAGGATTATTTTAAATATCATTTAGCATTTTGGGGATTCAAATTGGCTACCTTGACTCCAGAAATGGGTACCATTAAGCTTTTTAAGATGATCTTTGTCTTTACAACACTGCTTCATGAAGGGTCCTTGATTGTTCCCACCTGCTACTGATAAGAGCATTCTCCACCCGGGCTCATTGGAGCACTGGTCTTCATCACTGGTCCTGTGTCTTCCATTTCATGTAAAACCCTCTTTCTGACATGCTGATGTAGGTGATAGTCCTGAAACCACTTAATGGGACTACTGACATCTTTAATGTGGTGCTGCTGTAGTTTTAAGTGTGTGATGTGTATTTCTGAGCTAGAAGAAACCTCCCAGTTATCTGGGGTTGCATTATTCCCTTTATAATGAGGGCAAACTAATGAGGAATACATTGGGGAGTTTTAATATGACTTTTGCTATTTGTCTGCAGGTGGCAATAAAAATCATTGACAAATCTCAGCTGGATGCTGTGAATCTGGAGAAGATCTACCGAGAAGTGCAGATAATGAAAATGCTTGATCACCCACACATTATAAAGCTTTACCAGGTATGGTTAGTGGTGTCTCTTTTTTCCTCTTCCCCCCTCTCATTTGATCCTGTATGAAAAGCTTGCTTTAGACCAATGACTTCTGGCAGATCACCAGACCATGACAAACTCTAGCTTTTCTGGAATTGATTTGCATTTGGTTAGCGTTTAAATTCTTTGAAAGTACACCAGTTTTGGTCTTTTTCATTCTATGGTACCAATTAGGCTGGCCATGTTAGATACTGCAGTGTACCTGCAATCTGCTTAAAATACACAGAAGTTTGTTAATTTTATGTTAGTGAAAGAGCCGAGTTGGAAATACCTGGTGATGAAACTTTGCTGTCGGTTAGTAGACAAGGTACTATGAAACTAGAGCAGGACAGGGATATTCAGCATAATGTGTCTACACTGAGTACTAGCTGGGAGGATCTGTATGGATATAGTGGTTTTCTCTAGCCATGTCTTGGCTCAGAGTGCAGATTGAGGAGTACTTTCAGCCTTATTTCTCATCCAAAGATAAGACATGAGGACACGTAAATCCAGATTCTGCAGACGTACTTGTGATGTAAATGCACGCACTAAGCAACAGCTTCCCAAACGCTTTATCTTGAAGTGTGTTTACTAGGAGGTAGATAACTAGTTCAACTTGGGATTTATTTTTGTGGAATCTCGTGGCTTTCCACAGCTGATATCATGAAGTATGGAATTTTGAATTGTTGGGCGATATCTTTCTCTTCAAGGCCATGAACACTAAGTTGGCCAATCCCTTACAGGAAGGGCTTTAAACTGGCTGCTGAGGATATGATGATTTTGTTACTTGCTTCTGGCTAAGAATCCTATCCACCTCCTCTGTATGCTGGCTTTATGCAGTATATAAAGCTTATCCTTGTTCTTAGCATGCAAATGCTCCCCTTGAAATTGTTGAGGTAACTTGAAACATCAAAGTGAAAGATCATGATAAACTGTATGTGCAATGCAAGACTTTCATGTCCTTTACCAGAAGAAAACAATGAAAAAATGCACCCATTTGCTTGCTTTTTGCTCTTCCCACAAATCCTCTCATGTGATTTCTCTGTCAACAGGTGATGGAGACCAAAAGCATGTTGTACCTTGTGACAGAATTTGCCAAAAATGGAGAAATTTTCGGTAAGCAAGAGCATATTTTCATGTTCAACGTTTTAATGTTAACTTCTGAAGTTTATCAGCTATATTTATCTTGCCCAAGGATCCCTCTTACTGTAGTATGTCACTTTCCTTTATTTGTCAAGAATAAAGTCAGTGTTTCTTATTTCAGGACTAATAACTTAAGGAAAAACTGCTACAATGTACACTAGGTAATTGTTAACTGATCTTCCTTTAGCAGAAGACAAAGGCTTGTTAAATAGAACAGTGCAAGATAAACTCTCAGCTGACAGAATTGCCAGGTTTTCAGCACTGAGTTAGATGAAAAACTATTATTGAAATGTTTAGCCTGATAATGAACATTACCCAAGCAATATTCATGCTAACAGAAGAGTCTGTTTCTTGTGCAGTTATGTACTAATTTATCAGACATGATGTTTTAATGCTTTCATGAAGAACACGGTGGGCAGGAGAGGATGTCAAGTTAACAATAAAAATTTTAGGTTGTCTGTATGGACTTGCATGGACAAATTCATATTCTTGTTCTTTTTCTCAAACTTATCACTCAAGCAGGACTTCAGTGTTAAATTTGTGTGAAATTCAGTATTTCTTTTTAGTTTTCTTTAGTTTTCTTTTTTTCTTTTTAGTATTTCTTTGCTTTATGCTTGATACCCAGGTACTTAAGACTTCTCACAAGCATTTGAGTTCCAATAACAAAATTGGAGTCGCTGAGAAAGCTTCTCTGAAACTGTTAGGCTGAATGAACTTAGAGGGCAATGGAGTAGAGTTCAGCATGTAAAGGGCCCTCCCTGGTAATTGGAGCACAGAAGAGGTGGAGTCTGGCTGATCTTTATTTTTTACACTGGGGGGTGGGGGAATGGATTTCATGGAAACAGAACTCAAATGTTCAAAGTCCCTGCTTGTCTCTGGTTTTGGTGGGTTTTTTTCCCTCTTTTAAGTCCTTATCATTGGACTGTATATGTCATAAGCAGGATACCATGTCCATGGCAACTTTGATGTAACTGTAGAGAAAAGTAGGGTAGTATCTTAAAGTAGAAAGATGACTACTCAAACTGTATGAGCTCTTAATCCTTCCTGTCCTGATTGTGCTTGGGGTGTATTGAATTTGATATATCAAGTCTAACAATGTGTGAAATAAAGTCTCCCTTTTATGCCATTACTTTTCAAACCACACAAGTAGCGGGATGCTCTTCTGGAGTCCTGTACCCAAGTGTCATGGACAGAATTATTTTTAACCCCTGTACTAACAGTCTTCATAGCTTCAGTGAAATTATCTGTATTCAACAGCAAATCTGAATCTCCCTTTTGCCAGTTAAAGTCATTGCAATAAATAATGTGTTTCACCTAGAGGCTTCAAATGCTGTTACATTTTAGATTTGTTTTTTGAAAAGGCCTTCAGACTTAATAAAACATTTGAATTAAAAAGGTTTCAGTTGTGCTTAATACTCTACAGATCTATGAAATTTTTAACTAGCTATTTCTGCTGTGTTTTTAAAAGTTCACAGCCACTGTCTTGTAACCTTCTTCAGCATCCCTCACCTGAAGTCTCTAAACCAGCTGAGAAGCAGATTATCTGTTAGCTAAACTAACTACAGTGAATCTGTTCTGAATAGCATCGGTGACTGTTTATATTACCAGAATCCAGGCTGCAGAGGAGAAAGAAAGTGAAGAATAAACTTGAAGTATATCCAGAAATGCTTCCACATGGAAGAGATATTCAAACATTTTTGATTTTTTTAGAGTATTAGTATTTAATTATGTCCGTACCCATAAAAGCCTAGTTATACCTAGTAGTTTGTCCTGGATAATTACACTCTGCTTTGAGCAGAAATGCAGAAAGCTGGACTGGAATGGGCTTGAGCTGCTGTCTGCCGTGTCCCAGCTTTGTCACAGCATCAGCTGCATCATTCTTGGAAGTCTCCCTAGAGAGAGATTCAGTAACCTTCCTAGACAAAGCTATTTAGGATCTGAGTTCTTTTAATTATAAAGATTCTTTCTGATGTTAAATGTAGATTTCCCTAGCTGAAATTCTAACCAATTATTACTGCTTCTGTTAATAGGCATTCCTAAGAGTAGAAATACAGTGTGTCCCCTAATAAGGGATTATTTGTTCCTTACTAAGCTTGAACCGAATGAGTGATGTCTTGACTGCCTAACACTGAACCCAGACCTCAGGAGAGTTGAGGTCAAAAGGGATTTGTAGGGAAATGTCTAGTCCAGCCCTGCAGCTCAGAGCAGAGTCAACCAGAGCAGGTTGCTCAGGACCATGTATGGAGGCTACCATCTCTAGCCAACCTGTTCCAGCATTTGACCACTTGCACAGAAACAGACTTTTTCTTGGGTTTAAATTAAATTTCCTGTTTCAGTTGGATACCTTTGCTGAGAAAAGTGGCTCAGTTGTCTTCCTCATGTCAAGTATTTATGCACACAATAAGATTCCCTTCTACACTTCGTCTTCCTCAGCCTGAACACCTACAGCTCTTTCAGCCTCCCCTTGTATGACAATCTCTCCAATCCCTTAATCATTGTCCTGGGTTGCGCTTAAACCACAGCAATCATCTTCATTATCTTTCATTGTGCTTGTTTTGGTATGTACTCTTTAAAAGAGCCTTAACATACCAAACTTAAGATGCGTACCACTGTCTACCTAAATGAAGAACCATACTTAGCGTTGACCGCTGTGTTTTCCAGACAGTGTCTCAGAGTCATGTGTTCTGAAGTAAATACATCTTAAGCTTTTGATTGTCCAGTAAATTAATGTACTTTGGACTATTGAGGAGGCTGGACAGGAAGCTGCCTTGTCACAAAAGTCCTGCTGCTTTCTGCTGTGGATCCAGCTGAATCTAAGATAGTGTCTGGCTTCTATTTAGTTATAGAAAAATGGCAAAAAAAACCCTACTATAGAAACATGTAGCCAGAAGGTATGACATGAGCTTAAGATCTGCCAAAAGATATCGTTATGAAAGCACAGGTAGCTTTCCTATTTAAGTCTTTGCAAGGTACAGGGTGCTTTGCTCTATGTACCTGCAGTAAAAACTAAAGAATCGTGGTTCTTAGCTTTAGAGGTATATATATATGCATATCCAAACAGTGTCCAGATTCCAGCTGTGTGGCAGAATGTCTCTAGCAAACTTCAGCCGTCTTAAAAGTGGTTTCTGTCACCCAGAGGCTGGCATGATGCCTGTATCCCAGCCTTTCCTATTTGCAAGCTAGTTCATGCACAAACAGTATCCTTGCACGCAGTGTCACGTATTTAGATTGTGGTATGCTCTAGTTCTCCAGGAGAGAAAGAGGTGTATTTCAGACTAAATGACCTATTCTGTGAAGACTACTACATTTGGTGCAATACTTAAGGCCAAAGTGGTTTGGAATCTTTAAGTAAGTCCTGACAGACTGGATCCATAAAAGCAAATGACAAGCTTGGTTTCATTAACTTGTTTGCTGCATTGCTAATAAATTACAGATTAAGAGCTTAAAGAGCTGTCTTGCATTCATTGTAATTTAGTTTGTGTCTCTGATATCTGACTTCACCTTGATATCATATGATTTGTCAGTCACTTTGTGACTGAATGATATTTAGCTTGCAAATATTATGATCTTCCCTTACTGCCAGGCTTTTGTTTATTCTTATGCTTTGCCAAGTTAAACCACCTGAAGTGTATTAAGACTTAGGTGGGTTAGAAGCTCTGAGGAGAGTTTTCAGATCTGCAGGATCCAGAGATCAGGTCTAATGTGCTTTGCTTAAAAATGTTTTTTGAGGGATGCTGAAATGAGTGTACTGCAACTGAGGTCCCTAGTCTGCCACTTCATATTGTTCAGGAGCAGCAACCTCTGTGCTTGCAAGGCAGTAGCAGCAGTGCATAAAATCCTTCCAATCCTGCCACAAGTAAAACAAAGTTGTTTCCTTGGTAATGGAGTATAGAATTTTTTTCTAAATGATCCCTCCATAAAATATCTTTGAAATAAGCCTGTTTTACTGAACATACTAGGAAGATGGTGCATTTACTTATTTAAACTGCATGAGTGAAAAAATAATTCAGAATTCACTTTGGTAATCAATATGACACTGTCTGGAGCACTTAATGGCAACGTAGTCTAGTGACCCAAGTGGCAGCAGAGAACTCAGGATGTATAATAATGCAAGGTCAGTAAAGTGGTTGGTTTTATATGATCCAACAAAAAATACCTTCTTTTCCACGTTTTCCTGAATAATTGCAAAAATCCTCGGGGTGTGTTGGTGGATCTGTGCCCCCTCCTCCTGAACAACATATTTCTTTGTCTTTATCTGTAGGAACAATGAAGCAGAAGTGTACAATCAGCAAAGTTTTACTGGAAGCATATTTTCAGATTTTAGAGTGTGTTTAAAGTAAGGTGCTCAGGCCTTGTCTGCTTGTTGTAAAGAAAGCAGAAAAGCTTAAATGAAAATACTGCAAAGCATCTATAAAGTCCGTAAATGATATTTTACTAACAGAACCCCTGCACCCTAACAAAGCCAGGTATTCTGGATCACTGAGATTACATAACTAGTATAGAAGATAGGATTAATAATTTTACTTATGAAATTTTCAAGGATCTCCCTATAAACAAACAGAAGTAGGCTCTAAACCTCTGTAACATCGTGTTCACTTTTCACCTTGCAGAAGCAGCTGTTTTAACCTGTTAACTGAACTCAGACAGAAATGTTTGTGTCAGCTGGTCTGTAAATGATGATTCCTGTTCATGGGACTTTCTCTTTTATTGATAATTAGGAGGGGCTGGCAGCAGCTCTAGCAGTTTAGGTTTTGCTCACTGTTTTTTGTTTAACTTTAGTACCAGTTGTGATGCAGCAAGTGGTTGGAGATTGCTATGTGTATATATGCTCAGCCCTTGCCTGTGGTCACTGGGTGCAGCATCTATATTGTTGCACCTTGGCCATAAACTGCATTCCTTGCAGGATGTAGAAGACAATTCTGAAAACATCCTAACAGTTCATTCTTTGATTTCATGCCTTCTAAGAGAAAGAATAGAATTGGCTATAGAAGCTCTTTCTGTCAAGACTCTTACAGCTGCTGCTTTGCTTGTTTTTATTCCTGAGGATAAATGAAGTGTTCAGTTTCAGAGCTATCACTTGTTTCAGGGCTAACATTAGTTTTTACAACACGATTAAATATGAAAACAAAATGTTCTTTCTGCTTGTGATGCAATGAAGACAAGAGAGAGGTCAGGATGGATACCTTATAGATACTTGGTTTACTTCCAGAGAAAAAATACTTTTAGCCACCACACAGCCTCTGTTGAGGCTTTAGAGGGAGAAGCATGGTGTGAAGCTTACATGAACTGACAGCGGCTAAAACTTAAAGAACCTCATGATGGTAAAGCCAGTTATTCCAAGCATTCCCCATTCCACAGGAGTAGCATATATAACAAATATTTCATATAACATTAGTTATATGAAAATATTTATCAGAATAATTAGGTAACTGTAAAAGCAGGAACTGAGAATAGAGTTTCATTACACAGCAGCTTTTTCTTGTACCTTTTTCCATTCTCTTGGAGAGGAGGGTGAGAGAATAATGGCTTGGAAATTGGGATTGGCTGAAATATCTTTTGAGTTTCCTGGTGCTAATTACTTTAAGAGAAACAACTTAATTTCAGGGTTGTTGCTTACTGTCTTCACCATTTAAACCTGCTTTATTGTCACAGATTACCTCGCCAGCCATGGCCGTCTAAGCGAATCTGAGGCCAGGCGCAAATTCTGGCAGATCCTCTCAGCGGTGGAGTATTGCCATGGTCGGAAGATTGTTCACCGTGACCTGAAGGCTGAAAATCTTTTGCTTGACAACAACATGAACATCAAAATAGCAGGTGCTTAGAATGTAGATGATGTTTAATAACATCTTATTTTTATGAAGGCCGTGCCAGTAATTCAGTTGCTGCTGCCCAAGACATCCTGCTGTGCCTAAGGTATAGAGAATTGGAGTGGTAACACATGTAATATTTTTGCATTATGGGTATCTCAGTATATGTAGCTAAAATAATTCCTAGATTAGCTCTATTATACTTTCAGGAAAAAGGAAATAATTTTTAGAGTGATAGTCATTTTTTGTGGGTGTCATAACATGTCTATAATGCTGCCAGATGTTCAGGTTAAAACAGAGTTAATCAAATAACTTTTTTCAACATTAGAAAAACTCAAAATGGAAGCTTATTGATTTTATTCTTTTTGCATGCATGATTTCATTTTAATTATAAATTTAGACACAGCAGATGTTGCTAGCAATGGAAATCATTTTGGTAGTTGTCAACTCATTACAATTCCATGAATCTTTCCATACTGACTTCAGCCTAGCGACACTTGGAATGCGAAAGCTAGATAACAGCTCAGTTTGGAGGACTGTTGAACTTCAGTCATATATGGTAGCAGGAAAGGAAGGCTAACTACTGGTAGAAGCTAGTTTGTATAGGAGTAAGCTTGCTAATTCTGAGCAAGAAGTGTGAATATATAGCCAATCAGGCTGAGAAGTCCCAACCCAAACTGTTCTATTATTTCTGAGTTGCAGATCACTGCTGGATTATTTTACCCTTGAACTTCCTCTGTGGTATCTCTGAAAAAGATGAACTGAAAATGTATCTCAATCTCTACTGCTTTTTCTGTGAGGATAAAATAGCAGAAAAGCATTCAATGTGCCAGCAGCTCTCCAAAAGATTCACTCTTTTTTCTATGGATTATGTAGACAGTGTCCTTAAAGATTTTAAAGGAAAAGTTAACACCTGTTCAACTGTTTAACATCTCTGTCACAAAGATTCACCTCTTTCTCTGCAATACTACAGCAAACATTGGGAAGACTAGGCAATTAATTCTGGGGATTAACTTTACCCTCAGGAAAAATCTTTTAAATCCTTTCAAATCATCTTACCAGAATGTGAAATCTACAAAGTCTTTTAAAATAAGTACTCACCTTTCAGATGAAAAGTATTGTATATGTTTGTTGCTTTTGTATTGACCTTTGGTCTTGTATGTACATTTAACATATTCATCCCTGTTCCTTTATCACCACATTTCCACCTCTAGCATCTTTTTCACATGGTTTAATAGTTTACAGAAAGGTTAAGTAATGCATAAATTAAAACTGAGAAGGAAAATACAGCTATGTGATTATCATAACCTTGATTTTCATAGTGTTAGGCTACTGTTTGTTGTCAGATCTAAATGTAAGGTAGGGATTTTGGGGGGAGAAGGAAGAGTGTGGAAAACAGAGACTCTAAAGCTAGAGAGGGAAGCCTATTAATCTGCTCTTTGGCACGTTCTCTGTATTTCATGGCTCTTTAGCATCTCAGAGTGGGAATTTTACAGCAGCTTCATAAAAGCTGTAAAAATTGTTATTTAATGCTTTATATAAATTAATAGCAGAGCCTTTGCAGTAGCCTTTTTTTAATTTCATTTGATATTAAACTGTTTATGGTTATCTTTTAATTTTCTCTATACTGTGCTGTAGGCTTTTGTATTAATGTTAAATTGTAAAAATACTAAAAGCTATCATCAGATGAAAAGGGTTTTGCAACTGTTGTAGTGGGAAGATGCAGTTCTGGTGTAAGTTCTTATTTAGGGCATTTTGATACCTGAAGAAAGCTAAAGAAACAGTTTGGGATGGAGATGATGTCTGGACTATAAAACAAAGTGACCCAAGTATGATAAGTAATAACAAAGACATTGAATTGGTGGTGATGTCTCAGAATTCTGAGAACTAATAAGGCATTTAGGTACTTTGTTGAGATTTAATATAGCCGGTTCATCAGCACAACCATTTATAGTGTATTTTTACTTTTCTCATTTCTGATAAACTTGCATTTATTTATAGCAGCTACTGACAGTCATAGCACCTGCCATTTATGACTGACGTACAGCTGTATTTACCACGACAATGGCTTCAGTAAATACCATGTCTAAGGGCTGCAAGTCACATGGACCCCCTTACTATGAGTAACTGAACTAAAGATAAAGGAACTTTTGTGCTACTTTTCATCTATGTATTCTTTCCCCACCTTCTGATCTGCCACTCTTCACACCATTTTCACCACCACATTCTACCCCTTCTAATTTCTCTTCCTCCACATCAGTGTTCTGCACCGTAGCTTGTCACATTCAGCCTGGCTACATTTCACAACTCCTCAGGTCTCAACTGCACTGAAGCAGGGCCGTATACAGAAGTATTCCTTTCATGGATGTCCTTAGCACTGCAGAGATGCAGGTTCCCTGCCTCCCTGAACACTGCAGTGCAAGCATGACACAAGCTCACAAAAACACTACTTCCAAGGCATCTCAGGAGACTCATTAACTAAAGAAAGGTTAGAGACATGGACTGTTCCGTTGCAGGGAATTTCAATGCACAGGTTCTCCAGGGACTCAAAGCATTGATAAATGTTAGTTATTAGATTCCATCAGCTGCTACGGTCTCTTTCCTTCTCTTAGTTTTTTTGTGCTCTACCTCTGTATTACAGAAAGTTAATTACAGGTGGTCTGTATGTAAATGATCACATTAACTGGCAGTGATTTATATGGCCTGATTCTTTCATGTATTTTTGTCAAGCTTTCTCAGGTTGATAAAATTCCTGTGCCCAGCTTTGGTGATAAAGTAGCTGGAGGGCAGTTGTGACTGCTAGAAACTTCTGTAGTGATTTGTGCTGGGTCATTTGTTTTATTTTTCTATGTAAAGGAGAGAGATGATGAATTCCACAGAATGGTTTATCTGTGATTTTAGAGTTACCTGGTGCTGTGTAGGTCCCTGAGAACAGTCTCTTCTAGTGGTTCATATTCCTCATGGTCCATTTATCAATCTGTGGAAGAACAAAGGGGAGCCAGGATCACAACTCTGATAGCTAGAATTACACTCTAATTTGAATTAATGAAGCAATTGAAAAACAACACAGTAACTCATGAATTATTTTGATAGAAAGCTCTGGAGTGTCAGTGTTTGCACTGGGCCCCAGCACTATGCACAGGGCTGTCCCTTGCTGATCACTCCAAGCAGCTATAAAGTTCACATAGATACTCCTGGCCATTCCAGGCTCTTCCTAACTTTCAGTGGACCTCTTGATTCATTCTGATGCTTCTAAGGTTTTTCTTGAAGCTTTTACTGTTTAAAACATTTTTTTTAGTCAAATACAGAATAAAATTAAAAAGAAGTCTTCCTAAAGCTGTCAGCTGATGAGACTACCACCTTTTATGCTGAAACAAAAGGAGGCTGGACTGAAATAAAATAGTTTTGTGTTAATACTGTTTTATAAGGAAGAGAATAGATAGAATTCAAAGGATCTTTCTTTTCAGTCTTAGTAAGAGGACGAGAAAGAGAGGATGCGTAAAGATCTTGAGGTGAGAGCTTTGATAGACTGTTACTTTCTAGAAGATACTAGGTAGTTTAGAGCAAAAGCCTCAAATTTTAGCATGTATAACGTAAAAGAAGGTAGTAATCAAATAAAGTGTCCACTGAGAAGGTTGCAGGTGAGGAATGCCATACCAGGCAGTCTCCATCAGGTTTGGCATCAGATTTGGTTTTAGCACTAGCAACGTAAACCTTCTTTGTTCTTCTTAAAGTTATTCCCTGTAGATAGTTGGATTGTTCCTGTATCCTTTGGGGGTTTTAGAAGGGATCATATGGACTGGATTTCAGTTATCGGTCACTGTTATTCTATGCTGCCATCAAATAAAACTCGCTCGTTGTCTGCACAGTGAAACTTCTGTGCACTTGTGAAAATTAAATCCAGCTTTGAATTGAAGATGGAATAGTGAGCTTCTCTATGCTTCCAGCCCCACAAAACTGCCAGATTAAAATGACTTTGTAGATGTCTGCAGAAATCATGCCATCTTGATGGTAAAGCTACTGTGTTTGAACCAGATCAGGTAGGAGAGACTGTTATTTTGAAGTAGGTTGTAGTGCTGGTTTGTCTTGCTGGTGGACAGTAAAATATGCATTGACGTCAGAACTGGCTGATCAGCATTCAGTTCATGAAGTGGGTCAGGTTTGTTTCTAACACACTCGTACCTTTCCTTTATCAGTACCTCTCTCCCGATAATGTCCTTTGCTCACACTACTATTATAACAAAAGATCCATGAGGCTCTATAAAGCCAGGCAGATTGAATTCTGTTGGTAATTTTAGAAGAATGGATTAATTACAGCTCTGAAGCTAGTATCCCTTCTAAAGGATTTTTAGAGGTACAAATTAGAGACTACCTCATATTGCTCGATGTACAGCAGAAGTTGTAGTAGCTCTGGCAGGGAGCTTCCATTTCTCAAATTGCAAACGGGTTTGAAATCTTAGTCTGTTTCCATTTTTAACGGGAAAGCAGATTCCATTTAAATGATGTATGTTCAAAAAATTATACCTTCTAAAATCAAGATTATTCTAAAGGGGGTAATGAGATTGAGAAAGAAAATACCACAAATGTTGAGAGCCAATATTTGCAGATTGCACAAACACAGAGTTTATTCAACTGAACACAATGCTGCAAATGATCGTATTTTTTTAACGTGCGGATTCAGGCAAATGTTAAGATGATCACTGCATTATATAATCTCAGTCTTCTGGTAATGAGTCCAATTTCAGGCCTTTCAGAATTCTGTGGCTGGAGTATGGTTTTTTGAGGGCTGGCACATTTTTCCCTTAAACATCAGTAACGGTCTTAAAATCCATTTCTCTGGAATGAGAAATCTTAACAGTGTTCTTAGGTTAGTTTTTAACCTAATTACCTTTGATCTAGAGTGATTACGGTACATCACCAATTTCAAAGTAGAAACAAGGTGAAAGGGGGGAGAGAATGAGAGACTGGTGATTGTTTTGTGCTTAATTGAATCCTGGCCATTCTAACACTCCAAAAAGTGGGACAACGAAACTGACAGTGCGATAATTAAAGATTGAGGAGGCCCAATGGACCAAGCATCCTGTATCCTATCTAAATCCTGAACTTCTTCTTTGAAATGGTTTTCATGGGTGTTATGTATTATTGAGTTCTTAAAAAGTGATTTAATGTGCTTTGAAGATTAGATTGTAGAAAACGTAATGGAAACAATAAAAGGTAACTGTAATAATTTATGTACCCTAACAAATAATGCTGATCTCACAGCACAGGTAATTATTTTGTCCAACAATAGAATATAATTTGTTTTCTAAAGATAAGAGCAGATTGCTGACATGTGCAACACTGTTTTTAAGTCCTATGTTACATGAAAAAGTCCAGTATGAATTAGGAAGTATTTGGCTCTTCCTGTGCTTTGTATCATCAATGCATGCTACTTTTTCAGCAGAAGTTCATAACTGAAAGATCCTGGTGTTCCTTACCCATATAAAAGGGAAGAAATTAATGTTGTAGAATTGCGGATTAAAGACAGAATAAAGGAATTGTCTTCCAAGTTTATAAGGTACATACTCCTAGACAAGGCACACAGACTCATTAGGAATTCTGTACTGATCCATTTAGGAGTGACAGGAAGAGTATACCAGGCTGGCCATTTTCTGCAGTCTATTCCCCTCGTGCTTGTCCCTACCCCCAAACCCCAGCAGCTGATATTGTTGTATTAGTGCTTATACAGAGTGCATCCTTGGCTGCTGCATCAATGTGTAGGCCTTTCATTCGTGGATTTGCCTAATAAAACTTGATCATCTATGGTGTCACAAGACCATCAGATGCAAGACGATTGCTGTTCCAGTCAAGCATTGTCTCAACAGTGTAAGTTCTGTAATTCTATTGCTCAGATAGGGAACAGCCTTGCAGGGGTGATGCCATTCAGTTCCAAGATGTCCTTGCTCTTGAGCTACTTTTGGTAACCAGAAATAAAACTACTACATGTTATGATATTAAGCTTGTAAAGATAATACTAAAAAAAAACAACAAAAAAACCAAATCCTAATTGTGGCATAAACCTGAACTTTCTCTTACATTCATCAGTCATACTTCAAGACTGTTCTGTCTTCTGCTGTTCAGATTTGTTCACATTTCTTTTTGAAGTGGCTTCCATGTGTTCATGCTCACCAAATCACTAACTTTAGCCTGGATAGTTTCACTTTCTTAGGAATTGACATCTTGTGAATTTCCAAGCAGGTCATGCTTTCTATAGCTGCGCTTACAAATATATGTACATGGACTTGTGAATCTGATACAAAGATTTATGAGGGTGGCACCTGAGTAGGAGCTGCAGTTCAGAGATATTGATATTTATCTGCAGTACTAAGAGGATGTTGAAAATCTGACAAACTTAAGCTAAGTGAAAGGAGAGATCAGATTTAATGACACCTACACAGATGGCAAAATGCTTCTGAGAGAAGAAATTGCTTCATGTCTCCTGAAGTATTGTCAAGGTTGCCAAGCCAATTATGTGTGAAGAAAAGCCTCCTCAAAGAGAATAAAAACCCCTCACAACAAAAGTCTAGCTGTGGTAGGAAAAAGGCAGGTGACATATGGTGATTGGGGGTTTTATTGGTAGAAGACTTTGTTGTTTCCCCCCTCTGTTACTACAGCTGGAGGAGGATGGAAATGGAAGGATGGCATGAATGTGTTTTCTATGTTGACTTAAAATCTGAGCTCACCTTGGCCGTTTGCACCTCCAGAGTATGGTGACATGCCAGGATGCCATTGCGTAACTGTTCATGCAACTGTTGCATATTCTGTGTGCTTGCAGAGCATGACACTGTTATGGTTGTCATGTTTCTGACCTTCAGATAGTCTTTCTGGCATTGGAGCCTTCTTACGCATAGGCAAATAGGGCTACTCTTTATGAATGAACTCAAAAGTTCATTGCTCTGAGATGAGGTATCTGATTTTCTGACTTCAAGCTAATGCAGTGACCTTGGGCTGATGTTGGACATTTAACTTGTTGAGGGTGCCACGTGTACCAGATATCAGTGTCACACTGTATTAACGTGCCTCTGAGGTATTCAGGGCTTGATAGTACTAAATCAACGGCCTGATTACTGTTCATCAACACTGTTGACTTTCACATGATTCCTCAAGTCACACCAGCCTGCAGTACTATTCTGCAGGAGCCTGGTTACCTACAAGGGTAAAATCATGATTATCTTAAGCAAAAGAAACTCTCTCCTTGGGAACTTCTCCTTCATTGCTTTAGTATTACCAGCATTGTTGTCACAGAGCATATACAGGGTGGCCTTCACTGCATGTGGAATAGAGGACTAAGCAGTACAGGGTGGTAATGCTGGTTTCATTGAATTCCATGAGAAAACACTAGACTTCAGCAGAGCAATTCTTTTGATTCATGGTATGAACAGGTGTATCCAAACACTGCTCCAAAGGCTTTTATTAAAAGCCTGATGAATAAGAGCCTTGTGTATAAATACAGAGGATTGTCATGGAAGGAGTGTATTCAGAATGGGTATCTGCAGTGGATGCTTACAGGAAGAGTAAAGAAAGCTGGAGAAAAGGATGTATGAACCAAGCAAAGGGAGCAAGAATGATGACAGGATGTAAGAGGAACTGGAGGATATGGGCACCAGGGAGTGGTAACAGCCACCTGAAACTCTGCATGTTGAAGATAGCTGGTTTCAGTTCAGTCATTAAGCCAGCTTCCTCAACATTAATGTTGTTTGCTGTATTGTTCTGTGGGGGGTGGAAAGGGCAACCTGGGAGAGCCGCAACAGGGGAAGTTAAAAAAAGACTATCTGACTTTATGGCTCTATGCAGAAGTGGCTGTCATTTTGCTTTTCACTATTGGATTATTGCAAATGGTGACTGATACTGAAGTCCTATGGGACCCATGTCTGGTCCCACATTAAGCCATAAAAAGAAACATTTAAAAGAACTTCTTAGTTGTGGGATGGTAAATTTCAGTTCTATATTGAAAGAGCTGAGACAATTCCAGTAGCAGAGTTTCCTTCCTAGCAAAAGGCTTTGTTTCCCCATGCTTGTTGCTTTTGGCAGAGTTCCTTTCTCCCATCTCCAAAGTTGATGCTTTTGTTGTCAGAATTTGTTGTGTATTCAAGGCTAGAGAGCACCTAATGAAAACTCAGGAAATCTCAGATTCAGTACTGAATCTCAGATATCTCTTGGCAAGTAAATAAGCTCATATGTATGCATGATTGTCAGTTTGTTGACTTTTAGCGATAGCTGTTTATAAACTTGGATTTAGCAAACTGGTAGAAGTTTCCTCAAAACTCCTACAGATTGTGAAGTTCTGCAGAGTGCTTTATTAATTACATAGCTGTCTTGAAAATAGCAGTATGGGACATTCAGCATCCCAATAAATATTTTCAGGGGGAGTATGGGTAAAAGGAGTTGTGGTAGAGCCTTTCATGAATGAAAGTGGGCTTTAAGGCCTAGTGCATATCATTATGCCTTGTCATGTAGCAGGAGTTTGGAGTGACTTTCCCTTTAATTTCTTAACAGATTTTGGGTTTGGAAATTTCTATAAGAGTGGTGAGCCTCTGACGACATGGTGTGGAAGCCCACCGTACGCAGCCCCAGAAGTCTTTGAAGGACAGCAGTACGAGGGACCCCAGCTGGATATCTGGGTATCATTATTCTTTTTTTAACTGAATTCACATAAACTTTTAGGAAACTGGAACAAAGGAATCATTCTTTATATTTCTTAAGCTGCAGACAAGCTGTTCCGCTTCAGCTTTATTTCTTGGGTGTCATAAAATGCCTCTTAACATAGAATGGATATGAAGTTACCTTTCCAGGTGTCTAGTAAATGTACACTGTAGGTATATGTTAGGCCACTAGATGAAAAGCTGTAACTCCTCCAAAAGGTCTCCTGACTGAATGCATGAACTTCACTTTTTTCAGTGCATTTAGTATCTTCTGTGTTAAGTGGGAATTGAACTTGTAAGCTTGTAAGTTCTTCATGAGGTTAAAAGGATTCTGAGGCACTGAAACACAGGAGGGAGAACAACTGCTTTGCTCTTTGAGCTGGAAACAAGCATATTTGTGTCACAAACATTTCTACTGAGGCAACTGCATGGTTTTGAATTAGTGTGTCTCCATGCGTACTACTCTAATGGAAGAGGACAGAGAGCACAACCCACATTCTTACGAAATGGAAAGGGACTGAAATGAACTGAAGAAATGCTGTGCACCTTTCATGCATTCTCAGCGACTGGCTTTCATTCCTCATCTGGTTTTGTTTGGGATTGCTTTTTTGTTCGGTTGGAGGAGGGGGAGGTTGTTGGTTTTAGTGTTCTGGTACTTGCAATGATAGATTCGTATCCTAAAGCAACCACAGACCATTCAATTTGGCAGTCCCTGCTCTGGCATCAGGTTTGCAGTGATGATATTGCACACAGCGTTACAACACAGGCACTGACATTTTGCCCAGAGCCTGTTACACAAACATGGAAAGTCACCTTTCAGCTGCTAATCAAATTCAAATTAATTGTATTAACAGTATAAATAAGAACCGTGCTTTTAGGTACATGTGATGGTGTGTATGCATGAATCACATGCACACACACATATATATGTAGCTAGGTTTAAGAAATAAAAAGGCCACGGTCTTTCTGAACCTTTAGTAACTGGTAAGTAAGCATACAGCAGACCTCAGCTACACTTACTGTTTCAAGTAGCACAGGCACTGTTTGAATCACAAGTGAATCTCTGAATTCTGGTAGATGTTCTTTATAAGATTCTAAACTGTTAACAGAATCTGCCTGCCCATGAAGAGGAGCACACATGTGTTCAGCATAAAAATAATAGTCTTCTTCACTTATCTTCTGAGATGACTTAAGGATTCTTTATCTCTTTACAACATCCAATCACAGAGTAAGGCTGCTGAAGGTACGAAGCTTGCAGGAGGAATGCAACAATCCACAATTCAGTTTTTGGCAGGTTAAGGAAAGAAGAAAAATTACTTTTTAAAATAATTTTTTCATTTTAAAACTTCTGTGTATTTACAAAGTTTAACACTTGCTTTTTTCCCCTTGAGAAATCCAGTGCTGTGGCTATCTTATGCCACCTGATTGGCATGAGGGTCTGGTGTGGTTATTTCCTCTAGTGTGGTGCTGTATTTTTCTGGCATATACTTTAAGACTATTTCCACTTGCAGTGCCAATTAACTTGCATACTTTCAAAAGTTAGCCTGGCAGTTGGAAGAGAGCTCTTGCCCAGATTGTCTCCTTTGGCTCATATTAAATAATCCCTCACGCTCAGCCCTGCACACAGCAGTGCATAATTACTGTGTTCTCCTAAAGCTGATTGTTCAGTTACCTGTGTGCCTTGCCCAGGCTTTTGCAAACTGGTAAATGTAAAAGGTTACAGTTTCTTATTTCAAGCAGCTCCTGTCTGAGGTTTGGTTTTGTTTGAGCAACACTGAGATTAATAAAAAGTATCTCTAATTCTCACCTGAAGTTGGGACTCACTTTTCAGGTATCGTTCAGTCATCTGCATGGAGCTTCCTGCTAGCAGCCAGAGTCTCTAACCCATTACACTTCAGCTTACCTGCTTGTCAGCACAAGGTACTGCAAGACTAGCCATTTTGGGTTAGCTGAGTGTTCTTAATGTTTAGGGAACCTTTGGAAATCTAACTCCTTTTTGTATAAATGTCCTGTTTCTGCAGAATACAGATTGATTTTTTTCTGTGACAGGATTTGGCTAGCCAACCTCAGAAACTTAACTTGTAGCTTGAAAAATGAAAGTCATATTCTCTTTCTTACAGAGCATGGGTGTAGTTCTTTATGTTTTGGTCTGTGGAGCATTACCTTTTGATGGCCCAACACTCCCCATACTGAGGCAACGAGTTCTTGAAGGAAGGTTCAGGATCCCTTACTTTATGTCAGAAGGTAACAATGCTCTTGGTGTGGTAAATCTTGAGTAAATTCTAGAATAACCTCTGTTGCAATACAGCAAAAGGTGGTGCATCTGCATGCTAGATTATGGTATGGCAGGCTGTTCCTGTTCAAAAGAAACACAAATAAGCCTGGGTGAGCTGTATGCCTTTGCAGTTAGCCTACTGGTAGGTAAATTAACACATATTTCCCTGCACAAGGTTTGGAGATTGCAGTGTGGCTGTACCCATGGGCAGAGATAGAGTTTAAATGGAAGCTGGAGGAAATCTCATCCTACTGTGAACAGAAATACAGGGATGTGGGGAAAAGGCATATTTGTGTGTAGCAATTAGCTTTCGTCCTACAATGCCATAGACATTTTAATGTGGAAAGACAGTATGCTGAGAGCAGTATCTCTGTAAAACCTCAGTTGTGTATTGGGTGTTTCCTGGGTTTTGACAGTGTCTGCTAAACAAAAGCAAAAAGTGCACAACCAATTCATATGCCAGGATCTCACTGTCATGTATCTGGCACTTCATATGTGACAGAGATCTCTCCCTCACTTAATTGCCCCATCCATTGGGTTTCACTTTCCCTCATGCCTGTTCAGATAAGAACAAGTGGGGGCATTTTTCACAGGGCTTGATGGTGTCCTTCAGCTTCCCTATATTAAAGGGTCTCTAAACCAAATTACTTCAAAACAATCTCCCTGAATCAGATCCTCTTTTGATAATGCTACTTCTGTGCTTTTCTTCAAAGTGATTTAAAAATATGTTTTTCAGCCCTGTTAAGGGTTCTGTAGTATAAAACATTCTGGTCTTCCCTTTTTTCTTTCTAGTGGCGTGTACTCCTGCACACCACCTTGGAAAACAGCCACTGCTATGTAGCTGTAGTGCATGTGGTTGCTTTTAGCAATGCCATTATGGAATCATGGCAACCCTTCAGCATCCTAGGCACATTTGTGGCCAGTGCTGAACTGTATTGTGTTTCTGTGACTTTGCTGACATGGGTATGCAAGCTAGATCCAGGTGTCTTTGTGTGAGTTGCAGTCATTGCTGTGCCTGCAGTGTAGATCAGCTGTTTCACAGGCTGTTTGCTGTTCCCCTTGCTGATCACATGGTGATGCAGGGAGTGGGGAAGGGTGTGAAAACAGAGAGAGAAACAGGAATAAATAGCCAGAAATCTCTCTCTAAACTATTTGTTATAACTACCTGAATGGACTGACTTGTAACTACTGTACTGTAGCCATATCATTGTCAGCTAGAAATGCATGGCAGATTGATAAGCTCCCTTAAAGGAACTTACATTGACTTCCTATCACATACAAACTGCATGTTCATCTGTCGTGCCCTCATCTTCCAAAACCAAACTGAGACCTGAAGAAAAATGTATGGGTTTAGTGCTGTCCAGCATGTGGTAGCAGAAAGCAGCAATGGTTTGGTGTGCTTAGAATTATTCTGGCACCTAAAGCTAGTGACTGTACTTTGGTCCTAGAATGAAAACAGATAAGCCTGCAGATCCACCAGCTCCTATGCACAGCCACAGGGACATTATTTTTACCTTTGCTTTTGTAGCCACTAGGGTGGAATTAAAATAAATAAATTCAGACACTAACCCTAGTTTTGCCAATCCCTTGTTTTATAAGCCTGGACAAGCTAGGTCAAACTGCTGGAGAAGGATGCTAAGTAGTCTCCACCACACTTCACAGAGATTATTTGAGGTTTTATTGGTTAATGTTAGCTCTGTACTTAGAACAGCACAAGCAGCTTCAAAGAGTATAAAATATTACTATTACTGTCATGTGGGAGCTGTGTAGGAGGAATGGCACTGTTAGCCATATCATGCATTTAAAGAAGTTGGGGTTTTGTCCTTCTTAATGTGACTTTTAACCTTGTTTTGAGAGACTGTTTTAAGGAAACGTGTTCAGCAGAGAAGTCAGGTAGAAGTAAGGCAGTTTCCTCTTGTCATGCTGCTATGGTAGCAGGTTGGTAATTTTCTTTTTTTCCCAACAGAGTGTGAACATCTGATTAGAAGAATGTTGGTCCTAGACCCATCCAAACGGTTAACTATTGCTCAGATTAAGGAGCATAAGTGGATGCTTGTAGAAGTTCCTGCCCAAAGACCTATTCTTTATCCACCAGGAGAGGAGAATGAGCCTTCCATTGGAGAGTATAATGAACAGGTCTTACGGCTAATGCACAGCCTTGGAATAGACCAACAGAAAACTGTTGAGGTAACGTAGACTCAAACAGATATTTCTCCCTAGGTGGAAGGTTTCCTGGTTTATTTTTGTCACTAGAATTTAGCACCTGAGTTGCTTGCAACATTCTTTATTTCAACAGTAGGTGGTAAGAGGGGGGAAAACACAAAACACCAAAACTGGAGCTACATTTTACTTGGTCAGACACTAGTAAGGGCATGTGCTGCTGTAGTAATGCTGTGCTGCTGCCCTTCTGTCCTACTGCTGTCTGTGCCAGCAGGCTAATCGGTAAGAGGAGAGACGTCCCTCCAGAAAGTTTCCCAGAGAGAAGGCTTCTGTGTTATGCAAACATTGTGCAGAGGGCCCACAGACAACTTCACCTGTGTACCTTATGCTGGCTTGCCACTCAACAAAGGTTGATGCTTTTGTTTAATATGGCGCTCTGGTTTGAAAGGAACTTTCTCAATTGAGAAGATCTGCTCACCCCACTGCCTCTTAAATAGCCTCTGTTCATCACACACACACCGGCAATTCTGCCTTCTCCCTGGTCTCGTAGAATATAAGAGATAATACATATTTGGCTGCACTCACACTTCTGTGCTTCTCTTTTTCAGTCTCTGCAGAACAAGAGTTATAACCACTTTGCTGCTATTTATTACTTGTTAGTGGAAAGACTCAAATCGCATCGGAGTAGCTTCCCTGTGGAACAGAGAGTTGATGCTCGTCAGCGTCGGCCAAGCACAATTGCTGAGCAGACAGTAGCCAAGGTAAGGTCTCATTACTAGCAGAGATGGGTTTAAGGCTGTGCAAGACATTCTTCTTTTTCAAAACAGTGTTTCTACATAGATTCACTGCTGTTTTCTGGTTTCTATAGTATGTAGACTCGCAGTGTCGTTTTGTAAAGACTTTTTTGGATCTGCCTCCTGTCAGAACTGTTTGATGACAAATCATCACCAGTTGTTTGGCACGCTTCCTATAGCTGCTGCTGCCTCCTCCCCACCCTGGGGTGTGGCAGGGAGCAAAAAGGAGGTCTGAAGGAACTGGTGAACTTTTAAATGAGAAATGGAACTTGGCTGCATTTTTAAGTCCAGAATCAAACTATGGGTTTAGCTTTAATGGGTATCCACTTGGTTTAACCTTAATTCCCAGGTTCAGTACTTGTGCTTGTGCTTCTAATTGGAACACTTCCATTTCTGAGAATTTTAAGCCTATTGCTGGGAAGTCATGGGTTAAAATGTTAGAGAAATACCATTTCTGGAGACTGTACAACACTTGGAGTATCTTCGGTGTGATTGACAAACAAGCTGTTGAATTTATGGAGAGCTGTGCTAGCATGGGGGCTAAAAGCATGCAGGCTCTACTTCGTGTTATAAACATAGTTGCTCTAGAGGGACCTGTTGAAAATAAAATTACTTTCTCCCCTGCTGTTCTCTAGATACACTGACTCCCATGAAATGAAGTGTGGCAAAGAATAATTAGAGGTATCCAAAAGGAAGTATTATGAACAACCTATCAGGTTAAGATGCCAATTCACTGTAATATCTGAAGTACCTGATAAAAATATCATCATCATGAGAGTCTTAATGGCTCAAGACTCAGATTTGTTCCTAAACGATGTCCTTTCTCTTAAGGTTTGCACCACTTTTTCCTCCTGTGACCCAGCAATAGTCCAATTTCATGGGAGACTTCGCAGCATGGCTGCAAAACCTCTGTGTGCATAGAGCCAATGCAATGACTCATTTATATTAAGACTTAAGGATGTTACATTTATTTTATCAAGAGCAATTCTGGATGCTCCTTACATCTGGTACCAGCCCTTGTACTGCAGAAGATAGTCTACTTAGTATCCTCTCTGATTACACTGCCTGATTGAGCACAGGCTCCAGAGCTATTCAGTCTACTTTTTCCCTTCAGAAAGAAAGGTCATATACAGTTTATCATGTCTTACTCCAATAATTCTCAGAGTATTTGTTTTCCACATGTTCTTTTGTTTCATTAAGACACACAGAAAAATACAGCTTTTGATTTCTATTAATACATAGCTGGAAACATGAAAGACTTGGCCTAAGATGACTCAAGATTTATTGTGGTCTCAAGTAAATGTTTTTTCAAGTTCACAGCCTCCTAGGTACTCTATTGCTGCTGTATAGAACAAGTGCCCAGATCATTGCCAGGAGAAATCATAACCATGCTGCTCCTTTTCACTTGAGAGAGCAAGACACTATTTGGTTTTGGATTCTGATGAAATGAAAGCCAAATCGCTTCAGCTGTGAAAACACAGGTCCAGGAATAAAATGGCTGACAAAAATTAAAACCAGCTATTTTCTTAGATAGTAGTTCTAATGATAGTATTGAAAAGCAGATTATTAATGGTAAGATTTATTAAAAGCAGGTGGAGACAGAAAAACAAGGAGGAAGAAAAACAACCTCCGAGAAGGTAGTTTCTTATTGTACTAAATTCCTGTATTTTATAGCCATATCACCACATTTTCCTTAGGACTGCAAGCAATCTTGCAGTTATCCTAACAAGATAATTTGTTTTCACACATGGTGGCACCACAGGCTCCTGTATAAGGCTACTTGTTTCCTTTTGGACAGGCAACTTGCATGCATGCTGCACTTCAGGAAATTAAGGTTAAAAAACAGTGAAAGCCACTGTTTTCCTAACTCTGCAATGCTTGCCTTCCCTGAGGCACACCTCTCCCTTCAAGAGTGCTCCCTCTTTTAAAGTATCTTCTTTCAGATCCAGCCTGCTCCATTCTTTCTCATACTTTTTCCTACAGGCATGTTAGGAAAGTCACTGAAACTAGGTAATATTAATGGATTTTGTACTTAGTATAAGAAGCATTTCTAGTATTTCAGAAGTTGGAGGGCACCAGAGGGTCCCTAACACTGTCTTTACAGCTCATAAGTGCTCAGCTTCAATAAGTAGCTAGCTTAATGACGTTTGGGGTTTGGTGTTTGTGTGTTTTGCAGGGGGTGGTGCTTTTTTTAAAGTCTAAAGACTAAGAAGGTAATTCATCAAGAATATGGAAATAAGTCTTATACTCCTCCTTCTTTGGAAATGGTCTAGTTATTGTATATTTTTAGTTTGCAACCTTATACGTTGTTTTATACCTAAAATCGTTCTGGTTTTGGGTTTCTTAAAATCTTTTCCAGGCACAAGCTGTGGTACCCTCTGTGAACTTGCATTCACAAAACGCAAGGTTGTTGCAGTCTCCAGGCCTTCCCTCAGCTTCAGGAGCAGAAGCCTTTTCATTCCCTCCATCCAGCTGCCAGGGAGACACAGCGTTTATGGAGGAAGAAAGAGTTGAGACACCAAAGGTACAGCTTAAAATCACCCTCCTGTTTTGTCAGAAATCATTAAGACTAAAAAAAATTGTTGCCCTTTAAATTACTGCCCAGTAAAAGCACAGGTAGTAGTAGCAGCTGTAGCTCTTCAACAACTAATGGAAGATCAGTTCCTTCTGACAGGGTTCAGGGTTCATCATCCTAGAACAGAGCACTGAGCTTGTCAGGGCCAGAGCATTTGCTAATCCAAGCTAATGTCACTTCATTGACCTTAGTATACCTCGAGTATCTTGACGCTTGTGGGCAGCTGAGCTGGAGAACCCTGCTGCTTCTCTCTCTTTTCAGTAGCCTTTCCCTCAAAGACCCAATGTTCTCAATCTGCTCCAACGCACTTTTAAGCATTGGCTGTCCACAAAACTCTTGCTGGTTACTTCCTGGGTAACCTCTCATGATAGACAGCAAGTCAAATACAAAGGCCTTTCATGTCTACATACTTGACTGTACTAAACACATTTCTTGTACTAGCTGGACAGAACACATGGTGCTGGATTGCCTAAATTAAAATACTCTCTTAGTGTCAGAGGTCTAAGTATCCCAGATTCTTTTTCTACTTCTCTTTTGCATATAACTTTCAACAGCTGTGACTTTTTCTGATCATTAGTCTGCCTCTTGTATTCTTTGCTTACATTCCAATGTTACCACACTGTCATTTGTGAAAGAAAAATCAACCTAGTGGTTGGGGTTTATTTCTTCTCATGTATTTTTAAGAGCCCTGAAGATTCCTCATATATAGCTTCTAATACAAATGGTTCACTGCTGATTAGCTATTTTATCCAAATTATCCAAAAGTTCAGACAGATGAGAACAGGAAGGCATAATGGAACCTTAACTGGAAGCTTCCATTGCCAGTTAAAGCAATTAAAATACCATGCTCTTAAAATTCCGTATCTCTGCCAATTTCATAATAAGCCAGCCAAAAGTGGTACATTTTTATTAATCTTTATGCTGAATAGTAAATAGCCAGCAGGACCTTCTGACTGTCAAAAACTATTAAAACTGCAGCATCTCAAATAGGTTGCAGCAGTTCTCAGCTAGGCCATTTCTGTAACTAGGAATGCCTGTAAAACCTTCACTGGAGACCATGTAAAATTGCAGCTCCATCTAATGGGTTTTGTTTCCTGTAATCAGACTGGAAGACTTTGTGTAGGCTTTCCACACCTCCACAGTTAACAGACTTAACTGAACTCTAATAGGATATGACGGCTCCGCAGCCCTACAATGTAGGTTACAGCTTAAGTCTCTGAAGGGAGCTGTAGTCTGATCCATTTTGCTATTCAACTCTGAGGTCTGTGACAATACTCTGCAGGGTAGCAAAGACTAAGTGTAATACATGGGAGTTAGTAGTTAGAGCTTTTGTGAGGAAGGGGAAATAGCTTAAAATAACTACGTTTGTGAAATATATTACTATTCTCATTAAACTTTTGTTGTTCTCTCTCATATGACATGACATTATAACTTTTAATTTCAGCATATTGTGTTTTGCTTGGTGCCAGCCAGGGGCTTGATTTCACGCTTGCCACTTTGAAGCTTTTATTGCTCACTCACTGGTTAGTTACCAACACTAGGAGCATGGCCCTGGTTCTCATTCATCACTGTTTTAAGTAACTCCTTGTGTGGTCTCTTGGAGCTACAAAGCAAAAAGCTGTTCCAAGATATTTGGAAATTAACATTTGAGACTTTATTTTGCATCCCCTTTTATAGATGCAGTTTGGCCAGAGTAGATCAACAAATGGTTACTACTGTAAGGTGTCAAGGTGTCATTCAGTGTCTTAAGTATTACAGAACAAAGGCTTTCAAGCTCTGATCCATATGCCATGGTAAACTGCAAAGAGCCAACTGCTCACATGGTATTGCTTCTCTCTTGCCTTTCCAGCAGTTCACTAAAAATCCTTTCCGGTGCTTTTGCTGCTGGATCAGTAGAAGGCATTTGAATGGCAAAGTCACAAGTGGACAGTAACGTGTGCAAGAAATTAAGCTTAACGATAGAATCCATTAAATTAAAATAGAGGCAGCAGATCCAGAATTTTCCTGTGCAAGCACCATTTTACTGATGCTCAAAAATTTTTATAGCTATTTCTTAATGCTGCTTTAAATATTTTCCTAGAGTACTACCAGTAGCTGTAACAGTGTCAGGGTTTATGATGTATGTGTTGTTTTGTCCATATTTTACCCAGCCTGATCTTACCAAAACCTTAGGAGTGACTTGTGCAATGAGAAACTAATTAGAGCTTCTAAGGTATTACAGAAGACAATACCCACCCCAAAACTGCCCCACATGCAGGCCACAGTCCTCAAAACCCAAATAGTTGTATATGGCAAATAATTAATTGAAGTACAGAAAGATTCAGGACAAACTGATTTGGAGAATAAAAAGAGAATTAAAGTCCTAGAAGTATTTTAGGTTGCAAAGGTACCTCCTAAAGGACTTGTAGTCCAGCCTTCTGCTGAAAGCACATCTAACTTCAAAGCTAGATGAGGTTGCTCAGTGCTGCATAAATTTGACTGAATGCAAGGAGGGGGATTCCACAGTCCCTCCAGGCAACTTTTGTTTGCAGAGGAGCACCATGAACCAAATGGACTTTTGCTGGAAAGGGTGCATTTATGGTATTATTCTGGAACAAATCTTTGCAGCTCTGCAAGAATACTGCAGAATTAAATATGCTACTATTTTTTCTTAGTGCTTATCTAAGCACGATAAAGGAGCACATTAGGTATAGTAAGGGGAAACAGCAATATTGTGTACTCCATAAATATTATATATTTGTGACTAAGCTGGCAAAGGTTTTTAATAACTCTTTAAAAAAGCCCCAAACAAACAAAACCACACAAACACCACAAAGAGAACATAATACTGTGGAAATGAAAGTACACTTAGATTTAGGGAGTTGAGTACTAAGATGTCAACTAAGTACTAAGTGGTGAGCCTACCTGGAGGGAATTGCCTGTCACATTCAATTCTTAACAAGTCTTATTTAACTCAGTAGATTATAGGGAGGTTTACACATTTTAAATACCCAGGCTGCCTTCAGTCTACATGATAGGCAGAGATTTCTAGCACTTAGAGGTAATGTTCTGTGTGTGTAATTGAAAACTGTACATCTTTTCCCTGTACCATTTAGGTAAATGGCTGCCTGCTGGATCCTGTACCTCCCGTGACGATTAGGAAAGGATGCCAATCGTTGCCTACCAGCATGATGGAAACTTCTATTGATGAAGGAATAGAGACAGAAGGCGAGTCAGAAGATGACCCAGCACAGTCATTTGCAGCCCTACAAGCAGCTCGCTGTGGGAAGCGACGTCACACCCTGGCAGAAGTTACCAACCAGCTGGTGATGATGCCAGGCGCAGGTACAGAAGTTAGCACGGGCATCTCAAACCTCATTTCCTCCTCCCAGCACTCAATCTAAAAAGCCCAGGATGAAAACCAGTAGGTTTAAAGAGTGACAAGCACAAATCAGAGCTTTTTGGGTTTGTTACTTAGTATTTGCTATAAAGGCCAAAGGGGGGGGGAACACAAAAAAACACCCCAAAACCTGCTGTACAGACAGTATAAAACCAAAGCAGCAAATATACAGCTTGCTACACTCATGTACGACCCTAATGACAACTACTGAAGTCTGGCAAATTGGTTTGGGTTTTTTTTCACGTAACTAAATTATTCATCCCTTAAAGATGTGCTGGCAGAGGAGGACATTGGGGAAACCAAAACCTCTGAATTCTCAGGTATTCCAAAGTCAGCAAGATGACCACCAAACCTTTCAGCTCAGTCTTACAAGAATTATCAGGGAGAGGCAGGCAAACACAAAAAATGACCAAACCCAAAACTGGACGCTCTCCAAGCAAGCCAGTGAACATCATCTGCATAGTGTCTTACTGCTGCAGTAATGTAAAAACCAGTAGCAAATCCCCATTCTGGTACTGCAAATGTTAAATGACAATTGCTTTATGAAACTTGATTATCTGTTTTGTTTCCTCTAAGACAGTCACTGTTGGCAGGAATAACTGGAGCCTGTAGCACTTCCTCTGCTTTGCTAAATTATTGCTGCACTTTCCGTTTATTCTGGCTTTTGGTTTTTGTCACAGGGAAAGTCTACTCATTGGATGAAAACTCATCTCTGGGCAGTATTGATTCGGAGTATGACATGGGATCCATTCAGAGAGATACTAAATTCCTGGAAGACACCCCTTCCTTGAAAGAAATGGTACTAACTAACCAACAAGCACCTGGAATGACAAGACCTTTCTTGGGTCTGAGACCTGCCAATCCAGCCATGCAGGCACTGGCCTCTCAAAAGCGAGAGACCCACAACCGCTCTCCTGTCAGTTTCCGAGAGGGGCGCAGAGCTTCAGACACATCCCTCACACAAGGTAATTATAACCATTGTCATGACACATTATACCTAGACATGGTAGTACATGTACTCCATACACAAGAAGCACCAAGCCACCTTGTAACTTGGTTGTTATTAAGCTTATCTCACATTTGTTGTGCTAACCAGGTCCGAATTAACTGATTTTCTGACAAGGGTTTTTGCTCAACTCTTCTCCAGGAATTGTAGCATTTAGACAACATCTCCAGAATCTGGCACGAACCAAAGGAATCCTGGAACTGAACAAAGTCCAGTTGCTGTATGAACAGATGGGATCAGAAGAAGAACCTTCTCTGACATCAACTGCCACCCAGTTGCAGGACCTCATTAATAGTCCTTCACAGGTACAGAAATCAAGCTCCATCTTTCAGATGCTAATGCTTTGGGACAGATAAGGAGAGGATAAGGTGTTCTGGAGATCTGACAAGAGCTAATTCACAGATAAAGTTCCCTCTTTTCCTGTCTGCCTTCTGCAGAATAGAGAATGGGCATTTGCAGGCTAGCCTTTACCATCCTCACGGTGTCACAGTGCGATGGCCTTGTGAGCTTTCTGAATCCAACATTTTATTGTATGGATGCCTACTCCATGCATATCCTCTCAACCATTACTGAAAGCTTCTCACCTTCCATCCTGAAGGTGTGAAATGACAGCTGCACAAAAGCACTTTCAGAGTTTAGACAGTTTTCTAACCGTGTACATTTACTATTTCAGAGGGCAGGTGAGAAAATTCATTATATATAATATATATCATTTTAGTTACAGGTGTAACTTTGCCATCTTGCAGCAGAGATAGTTCAAAGCTTTGTAACTTAAGCTCCCTCACCATGCAGTCAAAGTGGTGAGTGACACCAAAGACCAGTCCTTATGGCAACTGTGAAACCTCTGCCAGGGGAAATCCTTAAAGAAAGGATTGAGGGAGAAAAGCTTTTTCTGGGGATGAAACTTGTTCCTCTTCTCTCTGCAGGAGGAAGGATCTCAGCAGCAGCAGGAAGCTACATCTGCTTTCCCTAATGGTGCACATCCCCCATTATTACCCAGACGACAGAGCTTAGAAACACAGTACTTACAACACAGGCTCCAGGTACCTCCCCTCCACTGAATGAAACCCTCTGCTGTTACTAGACAGCAAACTAGCCTTTTAGATTTTGCTACTCAAGAAAATCTGTCAAAGGCTAAATTAGTGGAGAACAGCTGAATTTCCAATTACACTGAATTTCTGCCAGACACTAACCTTCATTATGCAAAAAGTAAATTACTGCTGTTTTCTTACTCAGTCTCTTAACTGTATAGTGTTATTAAGGCAATTTGAAGTTAAGTGCTAGTGAATACCTATTATCAGTGTTGCACCTCATAAAGGTTATGCATCAACATCTGAGGAGCCACTTCTGACCCCTTGGGTGGCTCTTACAGTTTGTCCCCCCCTTTTCTTTTTAGACCAGTTTTCATATAGCTTTAGTTTTAAAAAAACCTTTTTTTCCCCAGCTTGCAGCTTCTCTTTCACTTGGGAAGAAATCCATCATTAGATTTTTATCATACCATCTATCAAGCAAAGATATTCTTTGTCTAAGAGTTAGAAGCCAATGAACAGTAGGGGCTGTGGTTTTAGGTAGTAGCTCTACTGACAGCTTCTGAAAAATGGAGCTTGGGCAGTTACACTGTCTTAAGGATTCTTTCACTTGCTTTCTGGACTAATGCATTAAAATCAAATGCAATTTAAAACAGCACTGCTTTTCTTGCAGAAACCTACTCTACTATCAAAAGCTCAGAATGCTTGCCAGCTGTACTGCAAAGAATTGCCCCGGAGTCTGGAGCAGCAGTTACAAGAGCACAGGTAAGAGGCTTTCAAACTATGCAGATACGTTATTTATTCTAACTCTCAAGAGAAATAAAATAACTGGAACAATCTTTGTCCAATTATAAATTCTTTCAAAAAGGAAAGCTTCACTTTAAAATGTGGAAGGACACAGCCCTCCTTTTAAAAGAGGGGCAACAGTCCTGCCACATGTTTACAAATTTCTGTGCTAGGAGCTCTTTATGAGCTAACACTGCTAGGATGCAGGTAAACAGCAAATACCTACCTACTTCAGTTAGTGCTAATGGGTGTATAGAAGCATAGGCAGAAGCTACCCTACTACTAACATGGTCATACTTAATTGCACCCTCATCCTCCAAACCACCCACTGTTTATAACCTACATATTGCAGTATATATCATAAGTCAGAACATGGATCATGTATTTCTGCCTGCTGGGAAGCCCTGCAGTCACTGGGGTATTTCCTGTCTCAGTCCCATGATGCAATAATTTTGCAGTACAGGAAACCAGCTTTTTCTTGTTGTATAACATCAGTTTAGAAAAGACACTCCTGTGAAAAACGTGTATGGATTATAGCCAAGATTTTAATTGCCAGTTCACGAGGTGATTAAAAACCTTCTCAAAAGGAGGTCTGAAAACTCACCCTCTGTGTATTTGCTGAAAGATTCTGGCTTGCTGTAAAATTTAATAAACAAGATTGTCCAGAAATCGTCCAATTCTGTACTTCACTCCCTGCTAAACTGTTTGAGTGACTAGCATGCAGGGCTAATGCTAGTGGCTTAACACTTCAAAAGGCAAAAATAATTGCTGTTTATGTCCTTGATTCAGGCTGCATCAGAAGCGACTCTTTCTCCAGAAGCAGTCCCAGCTGCAGGCCTATTTTAACCAGATGCAAATAGCTGAGAGCTCATACCCAAGGTCAAGTCAACTGCCACTTTCATGCCAGGAGGAGCAGCAGCAGCAGCAGCAATCAACCCAGTTCAGCTTGCAGCAGCCTCTGAGCCCTGTGATGGAGCCCTCCTCGGAACAAATGCAATATGACCCCTTCCTCAGTCAATACCAGAAAGTACAGCTGGATCCACTGCCATCATCCCAAATCACCAGCTCATCACGGTTGTCGTCACCAGTTCAGGTGCAGCAGCCACCACAGTCCTTACCCTATTCATATCAGACTTGTGAATTGCCTGTTGTCACCTCTTCTGAGCCAGACTACCCAGACCAGTGCCAGTATTCCATGGACCCAGCACAACAGAGCAGTGTAGCATTGCCCGACAGCCAGAGCAGCTCTGCATCTCATGAGTCCCAGTCAAACTATGATGCATTAGCCCTATCGGAATTGCCTGGACTCTTTGATTGTGAAATGATGGAGACTGTAGATCCCCAGCACAGTGGCTATGTCCTGGTGAATTAATACCATGGGGTGACTAACATGAGTGGAAGACAGGACAAATGGAGAAGCATGTGAATTTTTTGGGTTTTTTTTTTGGTTTTACCCCAAAATTCATGGTAATTTTCCAACCCTTGAATTAACAGGGAAAAGAAAAATCCACCTGACTGAAAAAAAAAAGCAGGAGGTGGCAAGAAGTGTTTGGCCACTGGCCCGTCTGGCTGATGGCAGGGGCTAGAGAACAGATAGTGCAGTTTCATCCCACAAAGAACTAGTTTGCATAGGAGGAGGCAAAAAAGGTGAATTTTAGAGCCCCTTATGATTCTATGACATTCACTTGGAGAAATGAGAATGAGTGCGCATTGTATTGTACTTCTTGGCAATAAAAAGCAATAGTTTTCATTGAAATTCAGGGTAGATTTGGGTCTGCGCTGATGGCAACTGTAATATTCTTGAAATGGTAGCGTGAGGTGGAATTAAAGGAGAGTTGCACTTCAGCATCCAACTGCTGGTTAAGCTACTGATCTGGAACTACTCGATGGTAAGTCTCCAAGATCACCAGGCATCTCAGGCAGCCTCCACTTCCTCCTGCTAGCAAGTAAACAGTATTTCCCAAGCCTGCCAAGGAACTCTTAATTGCCCACTAAGGGAAGCTTCTGGATCTCTGCTAAGTGACATGTTGACTTTGTCAAGATACCTGGAACTGACACAGGGCACCACAGTGGTTTGTAGAGACCTCTGGGTGGGGATCAGAATACTGAAGTATAAAGGATTAGTTAACAGGGAGATAGAAGGTAAGAAGTACCCTGACAAAAATCAAGAGCTCCAGCCAATGACATTTAAAACAGAAACAAAAATATCCACCTGGGTGGCTTTTGAAATCAACCTGTTCTGCAGGCAGGCCTTTGTGGAAGGCTCTGTCTTGGAGAAGTTCTGATCACTGGAAAGGATCCATCTGTCCTTCAGTTGCATTTTAAAAGCAAGCAAACAAACTGTATTTTGAATTAGCAGTATGTGTTACTGGTGGTTTATTGAGCTTTGTATATTTGGACAATTATTTAGGGGTTTAGAACTTAAGGATAAAAACAATGAGCTTAAAAAAACAACCCTGTGAAGTGATAGTGCTGTGCCTTTTTCAGTTCTTTATCAGCCTATATGCTTTTTTCTGAAGAAAGTAGACAATGCCCCATTTATATCCTTGCTATAGCCAAAGTCCCTTCAGAGCACACGTTCCACCATGTGGAATGTGTTTAACTTTCTTAGTGTTTTGATTGCTCATGTATATATAACATTGAAAGTATTGCAGCAATATTTAGCATCACGAACTGTTGATGTATCAACCATTTCAAGAAATACTCAACTCGACAAGCAGTTGTGTCTTCAGAACTTTCAGTCATGAAATGCAAGTCACAGGGGGAGCATTGATTAGGAATCTGCAGAAAGTTTAGAGCTCTAATTTGGGTTTTGTCTGTAGCCTTTAATGATTGTGGGACATTACAGGACTATAGACAAACAAGTCTCACATCTGGACAGTTCAGCCCTTTTCTAAGCAAACATTAAGCACAATTGCAGATTCGTTAAAGCACAAAGAATGGCAGAGAAACTGTGCTGATCCTGTAGGAAACATCACTGTTTGCTGGAAAGTTTGGTGAGCTAAGGTCTTTGATACTACAAATGAGAGGGTAGCAAGGTGAATAATCAGCCAGCGTTTACAGCAATAAGACTGCATTTAAAAGCGGAATAGTAGGATTTAGTCACTGCATTGTAGGCTGTGTGAAGGAAAGAAGGGTTTAACAACTGACAGAAGCACCTTGCTTCATATATAGTACAATTAGAGAGGCAACTCCTGTTGCTGTGTAGGTCCAGTTGCGCAGCTGGACTCAATCCATAAGTGCTCAGCTTCTACCTCTGATATCACAGTGAGTCTCAAGGCATCAGCAAAGTAGAATTTAAAGAACAGGGTTATACACTACTTCTGCAATGCAAGATAAAGAGGACAAGAAAGCTTTACTTTAAATAGCCAAGATAAAAAAGGTTTTTGTTGTGTGGTTTCCCTTCAAAAGGAAACTTCTCTGACACAGCTATCCCACAGAAATCCCTATGACACCTTAAGTGACTAACAAAGGGAAGGGAAACAGCTTGACAAATACTGCAGCATAACAGACCAGGCATTTCACTACTGCAAAAAGAGAAAAAGAGGCAACAAAGAGTCCTGTCCTTTCATTTCTTCTTCCCTACCCACAGCATAATAAACACTTTCTGGAATTTTAATATCAGACCAACCACCCAAGGAGCTATATGGAGAGAACTGCTAACAGGACACACAACACCTATGGAGTCAGGCCCAATTCTGCTCCAGGAGCTGGATTACTGCCATAACTATAACCTCTTCCTTCCCCATCCAAGTACAGGACACTGAACATTTCAGTACTCAAATATAAAAATAATACTGTTATTGAGTTCTGTGATTCATTTAATCAGGATGTGCCAATTAGTCTAAGCTCATTTGAGCTTCGCAGTGCTGGTAAGGGGAAAGCTACAGTATTTCTTTAATAGAGTTTAGCCTGACTCTTTCCCTCAACCAAAAGCATATTTAACATTTCATGTAATTTCCTTCAAGCCAATTAGACTAAAAGGCTTCTAATACAGCAGAGTATCCATTGGGCACCACTTTGTACTACTTTGAAGTGGCTTTTTTGTTCAAATCTGTTACATCTAACATTAGAGAACTGTGTACACTACTGTTAAAGTAATTATTAGCTTTATTATCTTGTATTACAGACTCCTTTGAAGAGACTTTGGTGTGATGTATATGGGGTAAAAATTTCACATGGAGAAAAGTGCAATATGTGTGTGTGTGGTACGTTCTTTAATGTATTTTTTTAAGGAGTTAGAGGGTTTAGTCTCTGCTTTGGGAAAAATGCACTAGTTTTGTGAGCTCCAGTTTGGCAAGTTCATCTGTAGTATTTACATGCAACTGATATGCTGGACTCTGTAAAGCAGTTACAGTGTATTAATACAAAATAAAGAATATGTGCATTTCATTTTTAAATATCTAGTGAGCTAAAGCAGCCCCTGCCCCTCTTCTGTTCTTAGCAGCCTCTATGTAGTATATTGAGGTTATTTTCTCTCTGGGGCACCAAGCTACAAATGGCAAAAAAGAAAATTAATATCTACTGCAAAGACTGGATTTTCTAGACTGGTTTGCTTCCTATCATTTTGACATGCTTGGGGTAATTGATACCACTGATTTCTGAATGGACAAAGCATTCTAATAGCTTCAACAACAACAACAGCAAGAAATCATTTCTTTACTGCCTGCTATGCCAGGGAATGACAAAACACTTCAGGAGCACGTCTCCAACACAGGCAAGGTCATCTGTCAGTCTTTAAGGCAGACCAAAGAATCATGGGTCACTGCAGTCTTTTGTAGAGACCGGAAAACTTTATGCCACAAGATTTTTAAAGCATTTTCCACCTTCATTAATAGAAGATTCCTTCAAAATTACTTGAGATAAAAAAATTCTGGCAAAACTGGGGAAAATTTTTTTCTGTAGAATCAGAAATGATTAGCCTTGGTTTATGCTCTCCCATTTCTCTGCTCAGATAGCAAGTTTGAACTGGCCTATAAGAGACCTCCTGAGATGCAAAGCCCCACTCCCAAGAACAGAATAAGATACAGATATTGATGAATTGCATCCTGATAACTGCTTAAAACCTTTTACCCTGATCTGGGATGTAATAGGCTTATTTTGCCTTTGCTCTTAGAAGAGAGGCTTCTTTCCTCTAGGACTGTAAGCAACACAGCAGTGTAAAACTCATCTTGCTCTGTTGCTTGAAGCACTACAGCACTCCTGTCCTATTGAGGGTGAATGTCAGAATCATTTAGGTTGAAAAAGACCTTTAAGATCATCAAGTCTACCTGATAGCCTAGCACTGCCAAGTCCACCACTAAACCATGTCCCTTAGTGGACCATGTCTGCTCTCTGGTAATTTAGGCAGAAAGCTTACATTTACAGAGAGAATAGGCAATTCCAGAAGAGGCTCTATGGAGAAGGAAAATACCATGCTGTTCACAGGGGGAACATCAGAGACCAGAAGGCTACTTAACACAGGGAAACAGTTACAGTTCTTTCACAGGACTGCAACAATAGTTACATGACACAAAAGCTCATGATGCATGTGTGTATGTGAAAAGCTTCTCGATAGCTCTTTCCTCAGCATCACTAGCACCACTCCTGTGGCCCTCAGCCATGTTGAGCCAAAATGAGCATAGTCCCCAGCAGATTCACCTATACTGAAACTGCAATAGAATTTGTGTAGCAACCTCAGCTACAACTGGGATGTGAACAGCTGCAGCCCAGCAGTTTGTGTGACACAAAACAATTGCAACAGAATTAGTAGGTTGGTTTGTAACAGTACTGACCAACTGACTGATGATCTTCCACATTCCTGTGAATCAGAAGTACCAAGAAGCCTTTAGACTATGCACCCGGACAGGACACCAGTAACGCTGTGCCTTAACTCTACACCAAGCTTGACACATTCAACTTATCCCTTACGGCTGCTTTCCCACATACCCTGCTCCTCTGCTGACTCCTCAAACTCCCGTGTTGGGCAATGATCCAAGCGAGGGGTGAAGTGCAGTATGTGCCTGCATGCCCCGCTTCAGCAGAGACGTCAGCCAGGGATCACAGCATGACTCAAGCTGCACAGAGACAGGGACTGTTAGTCACTCCTTCCCCAACAGCACCACAACCAGGCTACACAGGGACAGGGAAAAAAAGAACTTTCCCATACAGACATAGCCGTTCACTGCTAACAGTCAGAGCAGAACCAGAGAAGGTCACACTTTGAGGGGTTGCCTCAACTAACCTTAAAAGCTGCCTGGAAGAGACTCGCCTCCCCATCCCCCATCCCCAAAATGCAAAGGCTAAATCCTCCTTATTCCAGTGGAGACAGGATAAAGCCCTCCCCCTCACTGAGACAAATTCTGACTTACAGACTAGGTCAGAGCCTTTAAATCCCTTGCAGAGTTGCAGAACACAGCATTTCCCTGCTGGGCCTCAGGCCAGCAGAGCTTTCCTTTTCACTGTTATCTGGCTGACCGTGCTCATTTAAGTCCCTGGCAGATGGGTCAGCAGCAAAGCTGTCACAGGAACACAATACTCATGAGGTAGCATCCAACCATCACCACAGTTTATGCATGGGGTGAAAGCAGAATGCATACACATCTCTTCTGCTGATTAGGCTTTTATAATTCGAGCGTAGCTTTAAAACTGTGTCTGGATTTGGTGCATAGCATCCGTATGAGTCTGTTCACCCTGCACCAGAGTCAAGGAAGACATAAGAAAGAAACTGGAGCAGGACAATCAGCAGGGAGGTAAAAAACATGTAGTGAGGAAGGAAGGGGGAAAAAAAAGAGAACAATGAGATCCAATTTTAAAGCTTCACCAATCAAGAGAAGCACTCTCTCTCAGTGGGGATTGATATGCCTTTTAATGGCAACTGCAAAGCAAGGAATGTTTCTGCTTTCACTGCTTTAAGGTGGTGATTGCAAAGCACCTGTGCTATTGCTTACACCTCAAGATACAGAGTACCACAGTGACACTAAGGTTTCAAAGTCTAAAGGAATATACTCCGTGTGGACCAAACATTATATTAACCAGATGTGGACAGGTTATTCTGATTCTCAGTGGCTGAAAATTAGTAGAACAAAGAGTAATTATAACAGAGCATGGACATCCAGACAGACAAAGAGATTTTAGGTTAATCTGAGTGCAAAATCCCAGTATAGAGTGGAAACTGAAACCAGGAAAGACATGTGTAGCTCACAGTATGTTCTAATTTAAAAGGCTCCTAATGAAAAGTCACACTTACAGTTTCAGCAACAGAGAAAACCATTTAGTGCCAATAATTTACTATCCACAAGCTGACACCAAACAGGAAAACTGTGTATTATATTAGAAAAGCACCCAATACTATAAAGGATAAGAAGTTAATCCTAGGGCCTCACAGAGTAAGCGGTGGGGGCCAGAAGGGGGTTAATATTAAGAAACTGAACCTTTTCAGCTTCTAAAGGGGTCAAAAGGCATATCCAAAACCTGACCATCACCACCAATCTAAGAATAACCAGAGACACAAGCAGGATATCCTAGGGCACCAGCATCACAGTAAGGAATCTCAAACAGACCACATGGATATATACACATCACAGCAACATGCTCATCGACATGCGGGTACAAGGGTGTAAGCAACTCAAGCCAGGTTTGTTTTAAAATACAATATTCTTCCCCTCCTATAAGAACTCACACTGTGGTTTGCTACATTGCCACATTATTAACCACAACCGTTTCCAAACAACAAAGACTAAGTGTGGGATCTTCCATCTCCCAGCAGCCAGACTGCAGGAGTATGCAATAGGAACCTTCGTTACCTCCCACCTGGCCTCACAAAGCTACAGACATACAAGGAGCAGTTCAGTACATGGTTCATAGTGACTTCTTTCAAAAACTGCCTGCAAACCCAGGCAGACAGCTCTGCTCTGCTCCAGTTACACGCAGCTCACATCAAAGCAGCTTTTTCTAACCCAAACTGCTGAAGCCATACTTTTTAATCAAAGCTGAGACTGAAGCACCCAATAGCAGCACCATACGATAATATCAGGATGGCCAAAACACTCCGACCAAGCACAACCTGCTGCTAAAATGGAAATGAAATTATGATGAGACACATCAATTTCTCTTTGCCCCTCTACAAACATTGATATCAGTAAAAGGCTACTCAGGGAAAGGAGACTCATACATCAGATCTTATCTTTCCACTTTATTTCAAAAGTTCTATCTGTCCATTTTTCCAGGGCTCTCCAGCAAGGATTCTATACAATATTCCTAGTGGGAAGGCTCCATTTCCCATAGAGCTGTCACTCAGTGCTAGGAAAGAGTTTAAATACGGTGGTTTCAGAAGAGATCTCTTTGCTCAAAAAGGTACTTAAATGTGGTAATTTTCTGCAAGGAAAATGCCATAATATGGTTTTATGTAAGTCCCTGCTGAACTGACTTATCAGCAAATAAAGGCTACAGTGTTTTAATAAGAATCCATGTGGTGTTGGTTTGCAGAATACGAGCAAAATGAGTTGCACACGGAAAGCTAATAGGACATTTTCTTAGCCGAGAATTATATGCTGAGCTTTGGAAAGGTTAGGCACATTTAGGGAGTTCATAAGCTCTCTGCAGCTTGTCTCCTGCAGGCTGCTATGGTGAGAGAAGTCGAGAGCATGCAGCTGCTGACGTCAATAGGGTAAATAATACCATGTACTGAAGTCACCTGGGTATGCATTACCCTTTTCCACAGAGCCTGCTGAGCACACTGTGCTGCAAAGAGGTCTGGGAAGCCCAGGTATCCGCTTGCATGGAAAATGTTATGTCAGATGGAGTAAGTATTCTCCAGGACCACCATCCCCCAGCAAGTAATAAATACATTTTGCTTCTCAGGGGTATCTGTTCCTTTGAAAGCACAGTATTAACAGCACCATTGCTAAGTTAATGTACCAGGAGACAGGTACAGTAATACATGGATGCCAAAAACCAAAACCTCTCAGAAAGGCAACCTTTCCCTCTTTCAGGACAGCCTGTTCTGTTTACAATTAACAGCTTACATCTTAGTCACCTGGAGAGGCCACTTCACTGCTGGTCTAAGGAATCAGGAGCTTAACGTCTACAAAGCCATTAGAGCAAAACCTGGGGTCCTTTCCTTCAACAAGCCAGTTCACAGAGTCTGATCTGCATGAGGGACTCACAGCAACCACAGGGAACTGCACAGCAGCATTGGCCAGCAAATACTGTCAGGGTGTCAGAGCACAGCACCCAGAAAATGGTAGGTACGGGAACAGCAGTGCTATAGGCAAGTAACTCTGTAAGTACCTATAAAGGCAGAATCCTGCACCTCCACCACTCCCAAAAAAAACCCCAAACATTGGCAAAGCTGGAAAATTGAGTGCTCAAACCCCAGCCCAGCACCCCAGCCACTAGGCCACACTGTTTCTCCAGCAAGCTGGGTCTGCTGCCTTCAGAGCAGGCAGAACAGGAGCTAAACCCAGTGGTCCTGCCTGTTAAGAGTTCAGGCATGCACTCCCACCTCAGGTTCCCAGCCTTGCAGACTATAAGCTCTGAGGCTGTCTGGGGTGAAGAGAGGAACAACTGGAACCACTCCTGCAGAAAACCTGGCTTTAACCTCCTTCCCTGGATATACTTGCTATGAGCAAAAGCAGGAGGACATTATTATTAATGCAGCAAATTAGCAGTTGAGTCTTGTTAGCACTGCTCACGTCACTGCAGCTGCATTAAAGGCTGTTAGAGAGACATAAATTATTCACACTAATCAGGGCCCTGACAGCAAGATGTGGGGGCACAGCCAGGGCACTAGCTGCAGCCTCCTGCTTGCAGCACCTTGTCATGACTAGAGGCCAGCTGGTCTCCTTTCTTGACAAGCCTTTCCTCAGAGCTGTTGCCATGTCAACACATCTGTCTAGGCCATCCTACTTGTCAAAAGTTTAAGGTAATTTAGCACAGAAAGCCAAGGAAGGTTCTGAAGTGCTTTAACCCTTTTCGTGCTCTGAGCAAGCTCTTCCCCAGGAAGATGGCTGGAGTGGTGGCAAGCCAGAGATTATTTGCAGAGCTGCTGATGGAAACAGAAATAACAGAAATAGCCAAATTTCCCTGGCCAAGGGATAAAACCCCCCCCAACAAACAAACCCCCAAACCAAGCCACCAATAAACAAACAAAAACGCAAAACACACCAACAAAATCACCATCAGAAAAGCTCACACAACCTCCTTCAAAGGAACCACAAAGATGGTCTAGCTCCCTGAGCAAGCATTTCTTGAGCTCCAAGAAGCCCTGATAACTCCCTTCAGACCTGCTCAGATGACACGATTTGATCAAGATAAATCCACACATAAACACAGCAAGAGCAAGAAAACAAGGGTTCATAAGCAGCTCATATGTGAATTACCCTTGACTCAGAACTAGAGGCTGAGGGAGAAGTACAAAGTGCAAGAAATACCCATGCATTTTTGCTTTATTTTAAACATGTTGCCTAGAGCCCTGGCACGACATACCCAGATTTTTGTCATTCCCTGGGGTGTTCCTCCCAGAATATGAGTCTTTACAAGGGCTGATTTTTATATCAACAGTTCTTAGAAGCCACAATGGCTTTTTTTTTTATCTTCTCCAAAACAATTAATTGTAAACTGCCTAAAAATAAGCCTGGAAAACCTCAAGAGGGGAAAGCAACGTCAGCTTCTGGCAGCTTTATTACAGCACTCTTTGTACAGTGTGCCCTCCATTGCTCCTAGCTGGGTCGCTGGGGGATGGGGAAAACATACTTTTCAGGCCAAGAGACCTCCTGTAGTCACTGAGCAGCTCAGAGACGTTCAGTTATAAAGCAACTAAGGAAACAGCTGCACATTTCACCTGGTAACAAAGATTATCTGTACTTAGCAGTTAGTTTTCCACAGCAACCCTCACCTCTGAGATCAAGTCAACTTGTACATAAACAAAGGCATCCTACATTGCCTTAACAGACTGGCTATTGGTATATAAGCATAGGTTTTTCAGGAACCACCTCCTAGAAAATACTAGAAGCCACTCAGGGCAGGGACTCTACAGCCTGTACAGTACCTAACACAGACATGCTACACACAGGATACAGAAACACAGCACCAGGTTGTGGTTATAGGGAGCCACTGATGCTGTAGAACCACTATCCTTTTTGCCAAGCATAGCCACATCTCACACAGCACGTGCTCTACACAGACTGAGCACAGACACTGCTCCCTGCAGCCAGAGGTGCAGCTCTCACTGTCCTGCCACAGCACCAGCCCTCAATCCTATCAGGCAGTGACTTGCTTCTGTCACCAAAACACCCTTCTTTTTGGAGATCTCAGACACCCTTCAACTGCCCTCCCCAGCCCCTTTCTAGCCAGCCAGCGAGCTTCCCCCTCCCAGTACACCTCCACCCCACAATCAAACCCCCTTTACTCCTCCAGTCTTACCTCCATGCCTCCAGCTATCAGCAAGCCCATGCAGCAGTCACCACACACTCACACACTCTACCTACATCTCACTCCACCAGGGAGAAGGTTCTGGAATGCTCTCAGGTAATGGCAATCAGAGCTTGTTAGCAGCAGCCAGGCAGGCACAAGTGCTCCAGATGCACAGAATTAAGGTTGACGACTGTGCTGTCCATCTGCCTGGTGCCACACATTGCAGGCTGTGCACTGTCTGGCGACTGCATGCCTGCATCAATCTACACATCCCAGTGGTGTTCTTGGTACAAAAGCCACCGTGGTGACGCTGATGTGATCCAAGCATCAATTTTAGCAAGCACAAAGGAGAGCTCCAGGAAAAGACAAAGCAACACATAAGAAGCTCTTTTTTACTACAAAATGCCTTGGTCTGTGGAAAGCATTCTCAGTGTGATGCTGGCATCTAGGGTTTGATTCATAAAACAGAACGAAGTCAGGATGTTGCTCTTACAGGCACTGTCCCTCTGCAATGGCCTTCCCATAATCCGCAAGGACACCCCCCCCCCCGAGTCTGCACAATCTTGCAGAACACACTCCTCTAGCTCTCCAGAAACATAGCATTTTCTCTGGAATGAAGGCAGCATGTGAAGGGTTATGGGCTGTATCTAAGCAGAAAGAAAAATGGCCAAAAAAATTCCTAAGGGGAAAGGCAGCTGACAGCCAGCAGCATCTGACCTCCTGAAGCAATAGGTAGTTTAAGCACTCAGGGTATTTGGAGCAGGGATCAGCTGCTGCATTCTGTTTTCAGTCCTTCTCCCTGTTTTTGAAGTAGGTCTCAGTCATAAGGCAGGCAAAGCTAAAAGGTTTGCTGGGAAGGATCTGTTGTGGATACAGTACAGTCTTTACCGTGTCTTTACTGTGGCTCAGTAAACCAAAGGCAAGAACAAGAGAACTGAAGCAAAATGAGCACAGGGGTGTTTGCAACTTCCACTATGTAAGGCAGCTGTCTCAGACACAGGCAGAGTCACACAGGAGGGGTTTGGGTAAATACTTCCCTTTCTCACACACCATAGGTTGTGGCATGCAGTGGCAGTTTCCTGAGGTGCCTTTCATACACAACCAAAGAACTTCCATGAAAAATCTGAAATTCCACCAAAATCAAAGCACTTTTCAGACCTTGCCACCACTCTTCTTTGGAGGGACCTCAGACATGGTTTCTCCCTGCCCTCACTATTAGTCTCCTTCCTTCAATGTTGCTGCCTTTTCTGCTTAGGCAATGCTGCTTGCATGGGGCGCTTGTGTTTCAAAGCAGGCAGAAATCCTGGAAGCTCCATGATAAAATCCATACATAAACTTATTTTTTCTTTTAATTGTAAAATCCATCCTACCCATCATGTGAAATGAGCAATATAACAGGGTTAGAAGATCTCGAGCTCTTTCCTCCATTTAGAGGTAAGAGAACAAGCAACTTGAATTCACAGAGCCTGAATAAAGCACTCACCATATTAAAGATTTCCTGCACTTCCTAACCAGATTATTAACTGATGTCCTCTACCCATCACTTCACTCTTACTGTCCTGTTTCACTTTGGAAGACAACATTTCAGACCAGTCTGCCGTTACACACAGCATCTACTTTCAAGAGTATGTCCTAGACGCTATGAGCAAAGAGACTCTAAGACAACCTTTTGTGCCCACACTGCCCTGTTATGAGGTCATCCTCCCTTTCTGTTTGGGAAGACACTTAATGTACTCACAGAAAGAAACCATCATGAAAGCCAGGCACTTCCCAGCAAGCTAACTAGGCTCCAGCTACTGAGATCACACATTGAGACCAGTAGTGGTCTGGACAGCGTTTTATTCCCTAGACACTGCTGTAATTAAACAGAGGAGCAGTCCCCTTCCCAGGAATATCAGCCAAGTTCTACAGAATTATATAGAAACTTCATCACCTATAATTAAATATTAATAAATATTATGATAGAGTTTTTAATTATAGCATCTATACATACTTAAATCCACTATTATTTATATCTGCTCATAATTGCTCATTAATCACACACCAAGTCAACCTAGAATCACCTGAAAAATTCCAGTTAAGCTTTGTAAATTACCATCGGTCAAAAGAATGTAACTCTCCAAAAGTCTGCCTTCAAGAAAAACATGCCATGGCATTTCTTAAGTTATTACCTAACACTATACACCCACAGGAGCTGAAGAAGCCATTTCCGTCTGACCAAGCTAATCTGCACCATGTTGCCAGGGAAGTTGGAGGGAAGCAGGCATTGGAGACTTCATTTTCTAGCTTGTGAAATTGTTCCCAGTGCTGTGGTGTACAAGCTCTCTGGAATAAAGCAGTCAAAGCAACACAAGTTGTGCAAGAGGAGAACTGTGTACTCCACAGCTGCACAAACAATGCCTATTCCACTTTGCCCCACAGCTGCTGCAAATGGTTCTCATCATGTTCTTAGAATTCGGCCTAATTGGGGCTTTAATACTGTGATAGGTTTAGCCTAATTCTTTTTACAGCTTCAATTTCATACCCAAATAGTGGAAA
>JANHGB010051644.1:0-25037 GCA_026283785.1 Coracopsis vasa | reverse complement strand
ACAGTGAGGGGCGCCGATCGCCCGCGCTGGCTGCGCGCTCCGTTGCCGGGTGCGGTGCGGTCCGGGCAGTCCGCGGCTGCCCGCGCATCTCCTGCCGGCCCCGGGCTGCGTTCCTGTGTGGGTCTTTGTACCCCAGCTCCGCGTCTGCCCGGTGCTGGAGCACCCCAGGGCTCAGACCTCCTCCCGCTGGTGGCACACACTCGTGGGGTGCCGGAGCAGGGGGCAGCAGCGCTGCCTTCACCAGCCTCCGTGACTGAACACCCCGTGCTTGCTCCAGATTGCGTGCCCAGGGATTCCCATGCCCTGTCAGAAGGAGAGCTAACGCAGAGAGGGGACAAGCTGCTCTGTGGCTCTGGCAGGGAGCGATGCAGTGCAGCACGGCCTAACTGCAGCCCACTGCTGCATTTTCACCTGGTTATCCCCTACTTCTGTGGTGTTTGGCCTCTATCAAATATCTGAAATTCTTCCCTGGCTCCCAGCACATTCCCAGCTCTGATGTCTGTACATTTTGCGGTCTCATGGGGCTTGTGCTAGACCAAAGCAAACCAATGACTTGTTGAAAGTGCCTGCCCCCATCCTCTCCCCTTCTTGCCTGGTTCCTGCCAGAATTGCACCAAAACCATGGGTCAGTCTCTTGGAGGAAACAGGGAGCTTTGGGATCCATCCGTTGCAGAGCATGTCTGTGCGCAGCCTAAGCTCTGCTGAACCCAGTGGGTGTTTCAGCCACAGGCAGGGCATAGTCCGTGCTCCCAATAAAACCTTACTTTCTGCCATCCACCCTGTAGGGTGTTTGCAAGCATCAGGTGGCTTTTTTATTGAAGGGAAAAGTGCAAATATAGCAGGCACTGGGATATGTTTTTAACGGCTTGCTTAGCTTAATTTTAGCCAGCCCTCACACTTCAGGGAGCTGTGTGGTAGGTTATCACTGGCTGCAATGATTTGGTCTATCAAAACGTCAGTGTTGATTATAAGGCATTGAATTCCAAGGAAGTTGCCTGCAGCACTTTCCTGTGGGAAGCAATGGCAGCATTAGTCCGTCACCTCACGACACAGGTCTGCAGCTGAGCATGTCATTCTATCCTGGGCATTAACTGGCCCAAGTGAGCAATGCTGCTGCCTTGCTAGCAACACTGCTGTACTGCCTGATGTGAAATACTCCCAATGTAAGTAAACCTGACTGTCCTCTTCTGTCCCCAGAAACAAGGAACCATCGAAGCACACTGCAGTGGGCTGGTTTCCATTTCTCAGCACCAAAAAGATTTAATAGTGGGATGTAACACCAAGGGCATGTTATAGGCCCCTCTGTTGTATGAGGGAAAGAGGTAAATAAAATAAAATCAATCTAACTGAATTAGGCTAACTGCTTGAATAACAAGAGTTCCAACGCTTCCCACACTCCATCAGCCATTTATTTCAGAAACTCTTTCCTTAGCTGCTTTTTCATTTCATCCCACACCAGACAGAAGCAAATTGTTTTCTCTCTCATTGTTGGGAACAAGTCTACAAATAATTGAGATTTAAGTAAAGGAGACTATTAAGCAACATTAAGACTGTGTAATTTGGTGGTGTCAGTGAGTGGTTCATGTTACTCTCCTCCCTCCTCATCAGCCACACTGGCTTGAAATTGCCAACATCCAACAAAACTAAAGCAAAGCTAAATAATTTAACTTGGTCTCATAATTCTGCTGAATTTGGGGACTGTATTTGTCATGTGAAGCACGTTTAGAGTGTGAACAGATTAAACATAATTAGAAAATCATCCTAGAATAAATATCTTAAAAAGGGGAAGGAAAGTATTTGTCAGGTGCCCAGTTCAAGCCTGGACCATTTATTGTTTGAGTTCTTGTAAAGGCATAGTAGGAATCCTTGTGGTGCCCAGGCAGGAACTGCAGGACTCCATCAAAGCTAGATATAGCACTTCCCAGCCTTTCTATTTGCATGACAGTTCTCTGTTGGGCTGGGGAGGACTTTGCTTCCCAGAGGGACAACCTTTGCACATGGAGGTATGATGGGCAAATACACAGGAATGCACAACAAGAGGTGTTTGCCAAGTGAATGGGAGCATTATCCTTATCCACTTCCAATCTAGTCCATGTGTGTGTCGTGTGGGACAGGCTCAGCCAGCAGGAGCTGTGTGGGAGAGTTTCACATTGACCAGCCATGACCAACCGTGCCCTGATGGAAGTGCGGGTGGAATGCCAGGCTTAACCATTATCAGTGGCACAAAAATTGGAGCATTTCTTGCTGTGAAAATGTTGCTCTTCTCCATAGCCAGGTACGAGCTGACTGTCAGCTCTGCTTGTGCATTGCAATCTATAGTATTTTTGTTAAAGCTGCAGTTTCTGCATTTGCAACGTGATGGGAATTCCTCTATTTTTACGTAATTCTTACTTTTCCCTCAGACACACATGCACACTGAGCTTGTACCCTTCATAACAGCAGATGAACAAGTTAACAGCACAAACACTAAATGCTCTCCTTTTGGACAGCGCAAGCTCTTCATCACTTTCTTAGCCTGTGGGTTTCAGCTGCCATATCAGTGAGGCTTCCCTTCTTCGGGTTGGATGCTGGAAATGAAGGTTGCCACTGAAGGTCCATTTGAAATGGTGGCTCCAGATCCTCCAAAGATTTCAGCAGCATCTGCCTTGTGCCTTTTCACATTCTCTTGGTAAGATGTAGTTTGTTCTGAAAATTGAAACAGACTCATTTAACAAAGTTTAGGGCCAAACCTCCAAAGGATGGGGTTTTTAGATGAGTAACTAAGTGTGACAGACCCTTTAGACACACCTGTTATCTTCACTGGTGCAGTTTTAAGTCTCAGAAGTATTATAAATTACATCAAGCTACCTATTTTCAGGCTAAGTTTGCTCTCCAGGACTGGGAAGAATCCTGGCATCCAAGAATTTACACAGATGAAACAATTTGGACAGCTGGTGGGAGATAACAGCGGTCTAAGGCCAAGTTAAATGTTATTATGTCCTTGGGCTTACTCTCTCCGGTGGGTTTCTCGTTTGTTCAGATCAAATGCAGTCATTTTTTGGTATCCATGCACCCCAAGATAATATCAGTTAATGGTCTGCATGATGCTTCATGGCTGAATTCTGTTTTCTGAGTTATTGCTTTGAATCCAGAGAAGTGGATGAAAAAGGCAACTCTGTGGTAAGTGCCATGGCCGCGACTGCAGCCCTCTTATCCGTCAGCCTTACCAAGAGGGACTCTAACCACGGGGCACTGCGCAGTAAAATCTAGATAAAGGTCCATATTCTCCAGGATTGTATCCCAAGCAACCAGGCAAAATATAGTTTTCCACTGATTTTCAGTAAAAGGCTTCATCACATAAAGGAGTGGATAGAAGCAAACTGATCTGCCAGTGTGAAGTCAAGCAGGAAGCAGGTACTCCTCTCCTCTTCCTGATACCCTGAAGAAGGTGACAGCAAGAAGTCATGGCACTCTCAGGGAGTGAGGTGGGGTGGTTTTTTTCTCCAAACAAGCTGTCATTTCATGGTGAGTATACTTGCACTTTGGACTAGAGGGAAAATTTCCAAATGTCCATGGTGTAGGTCAGGAAGAGGGAAGCAGTGATCTGTAGGTATGCATTTGTCTGTCTCTTGTTGACTGGAGAGATCTCTCTACACATGTGTGCAGCTTGTCTTACACCACCCTGAGGGGACATGTCTTGTCAGAGCAGCTTCAGGTTTACACCCCTGGGACAAAGAGTTCAAATCCATATAACGCCCCTCTGGTCTTTCATTCTTTCTGTAATGCATCGCTTGCTCTGTTTCAGTCTCAGAAATAAAGCCATAGAGACTGCAAATGAAACCATTAATTCCTGCCGTGAGAACAGGGTTTTCCCATGGTCCTCCAACTTTGACGTGCAGTTGAAGCTTTCACATGCCTCAGGCTGTAAGGATATACAGACACAAAAATAACATCTAAACCATGCATGAGCCTTCCTGGACTCAGTGAGACAGAGGACAGTGGAAAACACCTGCAGCTGTAATTCTATATAATTAAAATATGGTGCTTTTTTTGCGTTTGTGTCCTGGATAATTCAGTTTGCTGTATGCCCATAAGCTCTTCATCGTCTTGGTGAAGAGAGGCAGGTATCTATTCAGGGCTCCAAGGCCAGCAGCCACTTCATTCAGAGAAGACTGCATGTTGGCGATGTGGGTGCCCCAATGAGATCTATGTTTATATCTCTGGAGCTAAAGACAGCTTGAATGAATGAGTGTCTACATACATGTCACCCACTGTGTGTGAGTAACTGGGTGGTAGCCAGGGCTTACAGCCCTTTTGCCCCCTTCTTTGAAAAGCTGTACTTGTAAAAGCTTGCTAGGCTTGCTGAGCTTTGTAGGAAGCTCCCATGCTCACATCTATTGGCATTTCTGCTCAGCAAAGGGAAGCCTTATAAGCAGTCCCTGCCTTCATTTGTTGGTCTCACCTATATTTTACCCCCATCCTAACCATTACATCATAAGCCCTTAGCAAAATGCTTTGCAGGCAAGTTCCATCTCTCCATAGTGTTTCTATGAGGAGCTTCAGCTTGTGATCATGGGTACGCATCTCTGCCACAGTGCAGCTGCTCAAAGGCAGCTTTCCTTGCTCGCACATAGTGTATAAATCACCTTCAGGCCCCAATCTCCTTGGGCCAGGGTCTCCTTGGACCAAGAGGAAAGGAAAAGGCCCTCTTAGATGATAATAAACTCAGCAGTCCCATCCACCAAACCTACACATCATGTTTGGAGAAATGGGCCAGCTGAAGTAGCTTAAACCCACTGTCTTCAGACACATCCACTGTCTGGTTCTGGCTTCCTACAATGGCAGTGTTGTTGCACCAGCAAGATGTGCATGTTCTTGTTTGTGTGTACACATAAACAAGAGTTTTGGCTGCAGAATGCAGCACTGTTGTGTCAAATAATCAAAATAATATTCTGCCCTGCTGCGCTAACACTGCCTGGCATGTGAACAGTGATTCCCCAGAGTGGGAAGGAAGGGCAGCGTGAAAGAAATGGGTCACATTTAATTAACCAGTGACAAATGGGGCTGCTCAATGTATTGGCTACATCGTGTCCACAAGCCTCAAATTATGGGCAACAGAAGTTGGACATCCTGGCAGTAATAAACAAAACATTAAAAACACAGTCCTTACCATAGGCTGGCTATTTTACAAACAAGTATTGCACAAAGATAACTCCAATAAGGCTGACATTCAAAAAAATAATGAGTGCCTTGTGCATTATCAGCAGAAAAAAAAAAAGTGAATTCTTGTTAAGGTGAAGGGAAATATTAGTACACGACACTCCTGCTCGTGAAGTTGCCCCTGTTGCACTATGGAAATGAATCCTGGGAATTATTTAAAATAACACAATCAGACCGAGTTTATTTCGCTGAATAAAATGAAATCCCATTGGAGCACCTCTATTCATAATGCAGGGGGAAACAATTACGTTTCAGTAGCTCCTCACTACAGCCACTACATATTAAACACAGGATGGATTTTATTAGCGGGAGAGGTTCAAATGAGCAAAAAATGTCTTTTGAGTGCACTCTGCTGGCCACGGGCCAAGGTACGAATTACCACCAGATTCCACTTTGCTTTTTCACCCCAAATCCTTGCAGGAAAGCTGTTCCCCTTCCAGAGAAACCTGCTGCATTTTTAACCCACTGTGGTAAAGGATGGAAAAGAATACACTTAATTCGAGTTTGGGGCCTTAAAGAGGAGCTGATGGGACACTGGGCATTGCCTTCAGGGTGCAGGCAGGTTTCCACCATACTCATCCTGGACCACATGGGATGAAACCTCCCAGGAAGGCGCTAAGGGATCGGCTCAGCGAGTCTCACACTTCCCAGGAACCTGGAGATGAGCAGATTAATTTTTTGCCGGGCTATTACACTGCAAGTGTCGCTGATGATTCACGGCCATGGACAGGTTGCTTAGAGGTGTCTGGAGACAGTGTTAATAAAACTTCAGCAGAGTGAACACAGTGTAACTGCATTAGAGTCTGGAAGGTTTTTGACTGAGGGGACGACCCTGCCAGCTGGTGCAAATCAGTGTGTTATCATTTACACCTACAAAGCCGCTGCCCCAGCAGTGTTGTGTTACTGGCAAAAGTGAGGTCAGATGTGCCTCCAGGAGCCTGGCATAGCTGTGGTCGTGGCTGGGCAAGGCTTGGCTTCTTCATGTCTTTCCTCTGGAGGGTGTTTAGTTGCTCATGTTGGAGAGGCGGGTGACAGAGGTTACAACTGCTTTGTGTTTTTATCAGCTCTGTATTGGAGATACCCAGAGGACTTGTACTGTGCACAGCATTCATTTCTGGAAGTAAATCGTGGAATCACAGAATGGTTTGGATTGGAAGCGATCTTAAAGATAATCCAGTTCCAACCCCCCTGCCACGGGCAGGGACACCTTCTGCTAGACCAGGTTACTTCAAGCCCCATCCAACCTGACCTTGAACACTGCCAGGGATGGGGCAGCCACAGCTTCTCTGGGCACCCTGTGCCAGGGCCTCATGACCCTCACAGAGAAGAACTTCTTCCTAATATCTGATCTAAATCCTACCCTCTTTTAGCTTAAAGAATTTAAAATAAAATAAAGCCATATGTTACTCCCAACCAGCCTCTAGGATCATGCTTTTAGCCCTCTTAGTGGGCAAAAGACAGAGCTGCTTGGGCTCGTCCCATGGTAGGAGTGCATCTGGCTGGTCCTGGAGCCAGTGCTGTGCTCCTCAAAGCTGACAGCCTTGGTGTCACTTGCAGCCACACTGATCTGACTTCTCCTACATAAAAACAGCCTTTAAAGCACCCTTAGGTAATGTTCCATTTTTTCCCAAGTGGTAATAATAACCCTTTCCATTGGAAGCCCATTCAGCTGGATCCAGAGTACTGAGATGAGCCAGGCTTCCCTGGAGATATGTGACAAAGGACACTGGTTGATTTTTAGGACCTTTAAAACACTTCCTGTAAATGGTAGGGGAATGTGCAGTGCCTGCAGCAGTGGGGCTTGTGCAAAGATTGATCAGAAATGGTGTATGCTAACCTGGAGCAGTTGGGAGCGACTTATCCATCTGCCCCAAACAAGCCCTTGAGGTGGAGCTGCTTGGAATGTCTCCTTGGTTTATGATACATCTCCTAAAGTGCAATAAATGCGGTTGCTGCACTTTGGTGGCCAATAGGCTTTTGAAATCATAATGTACCTGCGCCTATAGACGTTCTCCTCTATGCACAGGAAATACTGCAGTAGGTCTGATGTATAGCTCCTGGGCAGGATCATGTTCAGCAGGAACTCATGTCAGACATTGCAAAACTTTTCTGCATTGTGAATCTAAGTATTTTTTCCCTCATTTAGGTCAATTAAAGGAATTTGAGACTAAAGTAGAGTGGAATTTGGGACCGGATGCTTTTAGAGGTGCAGGCTAGGTGAAATCAATGAAATGTCTCCTAGCTTTTAAAAAGTATTGTAATTGTCTAATATGCACGGTTTTCTGAAACATCTCTCTTTTAATGTATACTCCATTTATTGGGTACTTCACACACCTGTCTAATAATTTTAACAGTAAAAGGCTGTTCACTTCAATAATAGCTTACAGCAATGAATTTTGCAGGTGAATTCAAGACAAAAATTACTTCTTTGTCATCTATTTTCAGAAAAGATGCTTTTTATTCCTGTGTCAGGTGAGTCAGACTCTTATTCCACTTCTGTTATTCTGTAATGTCTCTTTTTTCACCTCTGTAAACTGCTTAGTGAGGTGGGCTGAGAAGCGAAAGTGATCTGAGCTGAACCACAAACCTCTTTTCAGTTCAGCTTGGTTGGAAGAGGCACGAAGTTGCTCCATTTGGAGCTTCCTTCTCTCTGCCTTATTTTACCACTTCTCCACTGGGAAGAGCAGAAAGGCAGTGACAGCAACAGGGACGCATTCCCTGCAGAAATCCTGGGAGTTGTTTATTTTCTGCTTGAGTCAAATTTGTTTTTCATTTTGTTGAAAAGTCAGAATGTCATGGCTGAGAAAAAATGTGCACTATACTCAATATGATTGAAACATTAATTAAATAAAGTTTTAGGCAGCTCAAGAGCATTAGTGTATTTAATTTCTTTCCACATGCACGTTTCCCCTATCTCTTTAATCATTGCTGTGGGGTTTTCAGGACTCTGCTTTTTTCACTGCTCCTTGGGTATGCAGGAGCTGAAACAAAGAGGGAACCTGAGGTGAACATGAGCCTTTTGTTCATACAGCAACATTGTGGTACTGTTTCCATCACTCTCCCTCAGAGCAAGAGCCCCGTGAGCTTCAACTAAGCAAGGAGGTGGGACCAGGGTACCTCAGGCTCCCACCATCCCACAGTGCCAAGGTCTGGCCCATCTCTGTTGGGTGCGAGATTTCAGCTGTGCAAAAGCTTGTCTTTTAATGGATGAGTCTAAAGCTGTTGCCACATGATTTGAGGCTGTGCTGGACCCACATTCTAGCTCCTGACTGGAGATATTTCCCTGCTGCTCTGCAAAAGCTCATCCGTTCTCAGGTAACTGCTGTGAGGAGATGTCTTCGTACCCCAGAAAGAAGAAACATCAAGTCGTGGGGCAAGTTAGAGCATCCCAAAGACTGCTTAGATCTATCCTGAGGGACAGCTCATAGCTGGCAGTCTCAGTATCATCATGAACATAGTTTTTGACTGCTCTTATGTGCTGATTTCTGCTGGAAGTTAAATTTCTTCATAGTAGCTTGTATGGAGCTACTATGGAGATTTGGATTTGTGTAGAAACACAGGGATGTTTTCATTATTTCAGAGTCCAGGGCTTTTCTACTCCTCACCCCACCAGTGAGGAGGCTGGGGGTACACAAGGAACTGGGGGGAGACACAGCAGGACAGCTGACCCTGACAGACCAAAGGTATATTCCATTCCATAGATGCCATATAAAGCTGGAGGAAGAAGGAGGAAGGAGGGATGTTTGTAGTGATGGTGTTTGTCTTCCTAAGTCACCGTTATGTGTGATGAAGCCCTGCTTTCCTGGAGATTGCCGAACACCTGCCTGCCGATGGGAAGTGTTGAATTAATTCCTTGGTTTGCTTTGTTTGTGTGCACAGCTGTTGCTTTTCCTATTAAACTGTTCTTATCTCAACCCACGAGTTTCCTCACTTTTACCCTTTCAGTTCTCCCACATCCCTCTGGGTGGGAGTGAGCAAGAGGCTGCATGGGGCTGAGTTGCAGAATGGGGCTAAAACACAACATCTTGCAACCATGAATCTTTCTTGAAGAGGAAGCTCCATAGGAGTGGAAGGAACGTGGCATGAATTGGTGGCAGGTGGGGTGGAGAACCAGAGGTATAAAGTCTAATTCACGACTTCAGCTGTTCTTGTAAAAAATTGCCCAGTAAATTAAAATATCAAATATTCATCCAGCAATCTGTTTGACATTCCAGTCAAACTCATGCATTTTGAGGGGAATACATATTTGGCCATTTTATTAATAACATATCTATTATTTATGTATTTCTGTATTATTCATAAAACAGAAAAATAAAGAGTGTTTTTCCATTGAAGTGCATATGTGGGAGTAGAAATAAAAAAAAGAAAGTGTACCATACAATAATTATATGATTATTACTGGCACTTTTAAAGATATGCACTGTAGATCAGATCTCAGATGGGTCAACTCTCCATTTCTCGAGAGATGGTTTTGACTATTTTTGGTTTGAACTAGAAGTTTCAAACCAGTTGCTGAGTTGAAAGGGTTTAATTTAGGATTTCAGCCAGCTTTCAGAGGAAAAGGGCTCATAGCTTGCTATCCTTATTTCATTTTATTATTCAGCCTTTACTGTTATTTCAGAATATCCTGAATTCCTTCTTAGACTTTACATACAGTAGTGAGGTCAAGTCTGCACAGAGGCAGCACTTTTAATTGGTTTGATGGGTGCAGGTAGAAAACATAGAGAAGTCTTCAGTAAGAGTACATTTTCAAACCTGAAATATTACCTCTTCCAACAAACGCCTTTCTTCTTTCTTTAAACTAACAGAAACCTCAGAAATCCATATTTTGAAATGCAAATCAACAGCAAAGCATGGGATTAATTCAGGTACTTTTTAATACCACACCATGTGGGAAGGCTCGCAATAGAGACACTCTAAAGGGTTGCAATTTGACTCTTACAGAAATGAATATGAATCTCTCAATTTCTGTCTTCCAGGTGCAGTGCAGGTCTCCGATGGGTGATAATGGCAGCTCTGTATCACAGGATCTTTCACTGACACTAAAATATCAAATGACTACATCACAGAGAGACATCAGGAAGAAATCATGTAAAGTATACAAGTTTTCTTGTGTTGCTGCTTGTGGGGTCTTTCTAGATGAAGAAAAAAAGCAACAAGGATGGTTTGACCTATGCAGTAAAGCTCAAAATTGGACCCTGTAGACCATATCTAATTTGACAGCACCATCTCACCATCAGCTGGATAGAAAAATAGGTCCCAAAGTTCCAGCTGTGAGCAGAGCAAAGGCTGCCTGCCCTCATTCACAGCTAAGTCAAAATGTTTGGAAGCAAACCCAAAAATAACCCCAACCACTAATGCTCAGAAAACTGGGCAAAATATGTTAGTGAAAATACATATAAGAATAAAACAATAAGAGAAGTATTGAAGGACAGGATGACTTAGCCATAGGAGAGTTTTCCCTCGTCTGTCTTTGATTGAAAGGGTAATAAAGGATTTTCATAAAAGCTAATCTCAGGCTAGGACTGATAAATAATTGTATTTGACTGCATTCTGCACTCATGAATTCCCTGTTGTGACTGAGGGTGGAGGCTGTGATTTTCTTTTTCCTTTAATTATACAAATATGATAAGAGGCGCTTGTTCTCCTCTTTCCCAACAGGGACAAGGAGGAAGCTCAGAACATTAAACAGTTTACCAAAAGTTGCACCTTTGATTGGCCTCTGGCAGCTACATGACTACATCCAAGATTCAAATACAGTAAGCATTAGAGAACAGGGTATATATTTAATAAACCTAACCCAGAATTCATTTTCTGGTCACAGTTTTAAAGCAATCATAAGCATTTAACCATGTATGTGGTGTGGAACCAAAGTCCTTGTGAGGTTGGCTCAGACAATGGGTACAAAAATGGGGTTGCCTGCCACAGGCATAGAGAGACAGAGTTGGCAAAGGCATGAAGCAGGCAGGCAGGGGACATGCCATGGTGCAAAGCTGGAGATGGGCAAGTAGAAGCCCACATCATATACTTAGATATCTTTATTGTTCTCCAGAAAAGTCCCACAGGGAGGTGGCCAGGTCTCAACAAAGCCATATCTTAGGCATGAGGTTATCTTCTTTGCCTTGTTCAGAACTGAGATACCTCTGTACATGCTCAGGGGAGACATTTAGGACTACCAGGGACAAAGGACAAATTTCAAATCGCAGAAACAAGTAGCTTTCCTAATTACCATGGATAGTATGATAATAAATTGGGATTATATTTATCTTGAAATATGAAATCACCTCTGTGGAATCTCTTTGGTTTAACCAGAGATAATATTTAATTATTAGAATTAATCCCATAGTCCAGTGGTAAGTGTTGAGAAAGCTGCACAGCGCTGCTGAGCCTTCAAAAGACCAGATGAGACCCCTGATCCTGAAACAGTAGTTGGGTGCTTGCTTTCCTCTCCTTCTCAGACCCGTGTTTTAGTCCTAATCTAAGCTTAATCATTTTACTTAGGTCTTTTTAGACCTATGTATATGGTCTGCCCCTTCAATAGGGATAGTGGGAGCTTTAATCTGGTGCCCAAAGTGTCTTATATCCACTAAATGGCCCTGGAATGAGCTCATCCTGAATTTTTAAAAGAGGGAGGCTTATTGTAGGTTGGTGTTTGATGCTAGTTCTGGCTAGTCCACGGTTGTTCATTAATATTGATTTATAGTCTTGATACACCATTTATGGATTTATGTGTATATATAGCTATGTCTACCAAGCACAGGTGAGTAAATCTGTGTATGTATATAAATGCACATTGACATGCATATACACTGAATACATAAATATGTACAGAAATTAATGAGCATGTGATTTAATTGTACTGTTCTTCCATAATGTTTATATCAGCTTCCATTCATTTCTTGAATCCTGTTAATTCTTTCAGTCTCTATAATATTTATCAACATTTAATTAATCTAATTCTAATGTGTTAAGCACTTGTATCAACATAGACTCCCCTACCTTTTTGTTTCCATGAGATGACCCATTAATTTGCAATAGGTTTATTGTGCTCCTTGCTGTTTGTCTCCAGTGTAAGGAAATTCAACTTAATTGTGAACAGAGGAGGTTTGCATTCTTTCTTTGTAAATTTTTTCTGCACTAATTCCTTCTTCACATATAAAATAAACAACATGTAGGCAAATCACATCTTGCAAATTTTGTCTGCGTTATTTTCTATGTCCAGTCTAGTGTTTTACTTGCTCTTTCTCTCATGTTAAGCAGAGGACTCTGTTACACTCTGTGTTAACCCTGTTATCATTTCCACAACTGACACATTTAATAGGGAAACTAGGGGGGGCATAAAGAGACCTCAGTCATATAAATGCGGAGGAGGCAAGAGGTACTGCAAGCTCCATATTCCCATCAGGAAATAAAGCAAGCACACTGCCACTAGCTGGGTAAAGCCATAGACTTTCCTGGTCGTACAGGAACCTCAGGGAAGAGAACGAGAATCAGCAGAGACTTCTCAGCAAACAGAACAGAAGATGTCTGGAAAGGTAAGTTTTGCCTCAGAAAAGAGGTGAATTTTGCTTCTGAAAGTGTAAAAGGAAAATGAGAATGGCCAACATCCTGTTAAAACCAGTTACGTGACTGTACACATCAAAAGAGATAAACAAAATGAAGATTAGAGGTAATTGAGAAAAGACCAAATATTAAATGACAATTTTATGTAAGGAGAAGGGTGTACGGGAGTCTGAACCCTCCACCTGCTTTATGGAAATGAAAGCGATGGAGCAGAAACTGCAAACTACAAAAGTCAAGAAAACCTCCAACTGCTGCATGTGAACAAGTCATGGGCCTATCCTCTAACTTCAGTAGTGAAAAAAAAAACTGTACCCACAGAATGTCAGTATGAAAGCAATGCTAGCCAAAGAACTGAGATCTTGAGAGTTGGATCTTTGTGGTTTTAGCATACATTATACGAAATAAACCTATGTTAAGGGGCCTGGGGAGCTCCAGCCTTGGTGTTTTGAACTCAATACTCTGCTCAGTCTCCAAATGCTTTCTGAAGGAAAGACTAATTAAGGATGTGAAAGCAAGGGGTAGACAGGATAAATTACATCATGTCTAATTTAACTAAAGCATTTGACTTTGTTTCCCACAGGAAATTATTACTAAAAGTAGAGATGCTGGGGATTAATACCTATACCACTGCCTCGTTAGTGAGCTAAGCAAAGGGAAGGTGGGGGGGGAGTGTTGTGCAGGCTTGGTCTTTGGATGGAGAGAGATGACTGCTAGAGATCACTAAAGGTGTGTCTTTGACAGGTCCTATTTAGTATGGACTAATGACATCAGAGAAAAAACTACAAAACAGTAATAGTTGCAGAAATTTGGGATATCAAACTTAGGTGCTTGTGCTAAGGAGTTTGGCACTGTATGTAGGCTCAGGGAGAGAAGCATCTGTAGGGATGACCAGAGTGCCCTGGGGAGAAGCCAACCTGCTGCAGTACTGCTGACTGGAAAAGACCAGGATAACCGGCACAAATACCTCCCAGATACCTCCCTTCCACAGGGAAGTTTCCTTGCTGAGAGGTATTGCTAGTACTGAAGAGAACCAGTTGATTTTAAAGGTGTTAGATGATACCTTTGCTTTTGCCAGGAAAGGTTGGACCAGATGACCCTTGAGGTTGCTTCCAACCTGGCATTCTATGATTCTGTGACTTGAAAAGAACAACGTTCAACAGAGGTCAGTGTAGCAATCTGAGAGGACATCTTTGACCAACCCAAGGTGAGACAGGGTCTTTGCAAGGATCCTAATGATTTTGCATTTATTAGCATTGAACTGAACAGAAATCTTGTTGCCCATCTGCCCTGGCTTATCCAGCTCAGTATAAGTACTCCTCACGCTGCTAGATGGGTCTTGGAAATGATGAATTACTTCTGCATTAGATTAACTTAATATTTCTCAAAACCCAAGTGAAGTAGCTTTATTATGATTTTGCAGTCAGTAATATTTGAGCAGATAATAAATTAATGGAATCGGAGGGTAATTTAGGTTGGAAGAGACTTCTGGAGGTCACCTGGTCCAATGTCCTTCTCAAAGCAGGCCAGATGCAAAGTTAAATGAGGTAGCTCAGAGCTTGGGCCAGTTTACTTCTGGTCATCTCCAAGGACAGAGATCCCTTCTTACAGTCACAGCAAATTCACATATTTCTACTTCTAGGAACTTTTGCTTGTTTTGTCTGTTTGCACAGTTTTCCCAAGGAGCCAGGACATTATTCACACCCAATAAGCTCTCTTAATCTTAAAACAAAATGCCCCAAAACCACTGGGAACATGGAGACAGAGCTGGCTTCAACAGGGTGTGAAGATGGTGGCTGTTTCTCTACGGAGAATTTTGGAAGATAAAAAGGCCAATCAAAATAGTTATTGTTCAGCCATGATAATTGTTTCCTTTGGCAAGAGTCAGAACTCATTCTCTCAGGGATTTATCTAGGAAGTGAAGTTTCACACCCAGAAAATTGACTGAAAAATCCCATGCCCACAGGTGAAGGTGATGTGACATACTGCAAAAACTGGTGGCTTGCCAAAGCAGGGTTAGACAAACCATGCTCCAGTGCTGCGTTTAATGCCTGGTCAGTCAAACATTTCTGCACAAGTGCAAATCACAGTAGTTAGGAGCCAGCTGTGAGGGTACAGACATAACATGATGTGGGGAGTTGACCCTCATGCCCACCCAGCCCCTCTGTCACCCCCCTCCTCAGCAGGATGGCAGGGTGGGAAAATATAATGAAAGGCTTGTGGGTCAAGCCTGAGGACAGGAGGAGATCACTCACCAGTTACCATCATGGGCAAAACAGAGTCAGCTTGTAGAAATTAATTTATTGCAAGTCAGATCAGAAAAGGGTAATGAGGAATAAAACAAAACCTTAAAAACACCTTTTCACCGTCCCCCTTTCTTCCCAGGCTCAACTTCACTCCCAATTTTCTCTACCTCCTCCACCTCAATGGTGCAACAGGAGGGGGAATGAGGGTTGTGGTCAGTTCATCACATGCTGTTTCTGCAGCTCCTTCCTCCTCAAAGGAAGACTCCTCAGACTCTTCCCCTGCTCCAGCATGAGATCCGTCCCACAGGAGACAGTCCTCCATGGACTTCTCCAATGTGAATCCTTCCTATGGGCTGCAGTACTTCACACCCTCCCATGGCGTGCAGTCCTCCAGGAACAGACTGCTCCAGTGTGGGTCCCCTGTGAGGTCACCCATCCTACAGCAAACCTGCTCCAGCCTGGGCTCCTCTCTCCACAGGGCCACAGCTCCTGCCAGGACCCTGCTCCAGTGTGGGCTTCTCATGGGGTCACAGCCTGCTTTGGGCATCCGTCTGCTCCAGTGTGGGGTCCTCCATGGGCTACAGGTGGAGATCTGCTCCACCAGAGACCTCTGTGGGCTGCAGGGGCACAGCCTGCCTCACCATGGTCTGCACCACGGGCTACAGGGGAATCTCTGCTCCGGTGCCTGGAGCACATCTTACCCTCATTCCTCATTGACCTTGGGGTCTGCAGGGGTGTTGCTCTCACGTGTTCTTAATCCTATCTCCTGGTCACTCTCGTGCATCAGGTTTTTCCCCCTTCTTAACTACATTTTACCCCAAAAGCACTATTACCATTGCTGATGGGCTCGGCCTTGGCCAGCAGCAGGTCCATCTTGTAGTCAGTTGGCATTGCCTCCATCAGACATGGAGGAAGCTTCTAGCAGCTTCTCACAGAAGCCACCCATGCCAAACCCAATTCGCATGAAAATATAATATTATTTCTGCATTAAAAATGTAATTATGACAGTTAGTTCATGAGTTGTAATGCACATGTAGGTTATTGGTGCAATAGTCATCCCAGGGGAAAGAATGACTATTAATTATATGTTTTACTTATGTTGATCATCAATCCTTACAAGTAGAAAAGAAACATGTTTGTGCAGTTGTGGTCCTGCAGTGGGGCCCACAGGAGCTTGATTTGCTTCTGGCTCCTGAAAGAGAGTTTCATGTGACACCAAACGTGTCCTTCTGCCTTCTGCCTCCTGCCTCAGTTCTCTCAACAAACAAGGCACACTACTTCTTCCCCTCCCAGAGCAGAATCACACAAAGCACATTAACATTAACGAATTCATTAATGATAGCACTCAGGTAACTATGGTGATGAAGGCCATGTAAGTACCTAGATAAATTAGAGGGGCTGTGCCAGAACATGGCCCTTCCACTACCATTTATAACAGCATTCAGGCATGTTACGCTCCTTCAGGACTGATGAATTGTGCTTTGCAACATTAAATCTACTGCAGAACACAAGGAGGTTAAATAGTAGAAGTGATGTTCATTATACTGAAATTAAATAGTCATCAAAGGCACCAAATTCTTGAGCTATTACCAGTTGAAACCAGCCATGATTCTGCCAAAAAACCTTGCTCCCAGGGCTTGCAAAATCAAGCTTACTTAGGTGAAAGCTTCCTAGGTGGCCACAAGCTGGGGTCAGGGGAGCACTCCAGCCCCCACCTCAGCTTTGTTCCCCTCCTTGGTGAAGCAGGAAGGAACAACAGTGCAACCGTGAATAATAAGCTGTGACAAGCCATGAAGTTAAACAATACCACCCTGCATACATAGCTGGAATTATGAAAGGAGGCTATATAAAGCATTTGCAATGACTTAATGCTGCCACTGATTTCAGGTCTCTCTGTTTTCTTTTAATTTTTGTGTCACTGATGCTGCTGCCAAAATGTGATGATTTAGGAACCTGGTTGAAATATTGGCTCACATTTCTTCCTCAGTTGCCTTGAATGCTTTCAGCATGCTATTCCTCAGCGAGTTGTGTCAGAAGGATGTCTTTCACTGTATTATATCTCTCTGGAACTGAATGCAGCAACAGTTTGTTATTGCCATTCAGAAACCTTCCCTCTCTGTGGTTATGGATGAGAAAATGTGGAGGCACCTTCCAGAAATGAAGCTCCTTTGAAATCTGAAATAATTTTGTGGTCTACTGGTACCCTTCAGTATGGAGAAAGAGTGAAGTGGTGAGTGGGACTGTCTTTGTTAAATTATCCCCTTAAAGGGGAAAGGCTAAAGAGCTTTAATACTTATCACCCCAGACCTACTGTAATGCAGTTATTATTTTATAGCTTTAAATCTGCATCACTTGAAAGCAACAGCCTTGTTCAGCACAGAATGCCTCAGTCAGATAAAGCAACCATTTAAATGAAACTGTGCAGCACAGCACGGGGGACTTCTTACTCTCCAGGACCAACAATGTTCTTGGCCCATGTGGCAGCAACTGAAATCTCTATTCCCTCTGCTCTGTGGCCAGTACCTGGGCTTGTTCATGGGCATCCATCAGCATATTAATCCAGCTTTGGCTTGGCCTCCGTGCTTCGTTATAAACCAGGTAATGAATCAGCTGGTGTGATAAAGTTCATGAAGTTCAACAAGGCCAAGTGCAAGGTCCTGCACATTGGTCGGGACAGTCCCAAGCACAAATACAGGCTGGGTGGAGACTGGGTTGAAAGCAGCCCTGAGGAGAAGGACTTGGTGGTGTTGGTTGATGAGAAGCTCAGCATGACCCAGCTTCAGTGTGCACTTGCAGCCCAGAAGCCAAACGTGTGCTGGGCTGCATCAAAAGAAGCGTGACCAGGAGCTCAAAGGAGATGATTCTCCCCCTCTGCTCCACTCTGATGAGACCCCACCTGCAACAATGCATCCAGCCCTGGGGGCAACAACATCAGAAAGATGTGGACCTGTTGGGGCAGGTCTAGAGGAAGGCATGAAGATTATCTAAGGGCTGGAGCATGGCCGGGAGGTTGGAACTAGATGATCTTTAAGTTCCCTTCCAATCCAAACCATTCTATGATTCTGTGAATCTATGAATTTATGATTCTATGATTCTATGATCTATTCTATGATGCTGTGAAGATGGGTTGCAAGCCCTGCACATGGAAGTGTCCTTAGCCTGTGGCAGCATCCCTCCAGGACCACAGCCCATCTGCGAAGCCACTAAGCTCCATGAGCAGGATGTGAGCAAGTGCCAGAGCTTTAGATGGAGCATGAAGTGGAGTCAGCATGGGGCTGGTGGAGAAGGGAGCTGGGCTGAGTTGTGGGCTTTCCAGTATCTGCACCCTGGAAAGGCTCTGAGCAGAGGAGGTGGCCCATGTTTGCTCCAGGCAGCCGTGTTAATAGGGTCCACTCAACAAGGGAAGCTGTGAGGGGGTGGCATGTGGCACTTTGCACATACAGCTCCAGGATTTCAGCAGTCCTGGAAGTGCTGTGCTTCCAGCAGAGGGGTGAGAGCTGGAGCCTCAGCAGAACTGGTGGGAGGAGATGCCACACAGACGTAAGAGGCTCTGGCATGGATTTTACTTGAGATGACAGTTCCAGGTCTTGTGCTGGCTGTGAACAGCAGTGAGCTCTTGCAAACGAGGCAGTGTCCTCCTCCATCAGCACACTCCTGGCAGCTGGGTACAGATGTTCAGAGCACAGCTGGAGAGCGGACCGCAGCACGCTTTTTAGCAGCTGATCTTCTCATTGTGTAAAAATGCAAATTACCCCTGTTGTTTGGGCATTTTGGGAGCTGTGTGCCTGCCAAAGAAGAGCATAGGAGATCGCTCACGGTGGAGAAGGGTGAATGTCATGAGGAAGCTGCCCTTTGATGGTCTATTATAGTGTCTATCACAGAGCTGTTCTGATCTGTAGACCCACATAAGGAGATCCGTAACAGCTGCCATAAATTAACACAATTATTGGCCCAGGATCTCTCTCCACACCCCTAGTCGCCTCTTACAGGTACTTCAGTTGAGACGGAGACATCCCAGCCCAGATTCAGCCCTCTCAGATAGTACCTTGCACCAACACAGACAAAGCTGTTCATGAAGTTAACAGGAGATGTCTCCAAGTACAAAGCAAGCTGCACTACCTTGCTTGGCCCAAGGAAATGAAAATAACATAGCAAAATACCATGCTGGCTTCATTATGAATGATGTACTTGGCTAATGAAGGAAGACACTAGGTAGGCATTGGGTGAATTAATATCCAAATGACATTATTGCTGAAGCAAGGCAAGCTTCACAGGAAAGAGCGGGCAATGGAAATACAAAGCAGCAGCTCATGAAAGCATCTCAAAATAAACTTGATTCATTTGGACCTGGTACTCATTACAGGGGAAACCAGGCACAGTATACTGAAAACACCATGCACTGGGAGAAGCCAGAGCAATGCAATGCTCACGGATCTAGTGGGTGGAAACAGTTCCTCACTGCTTGGGGCTTCTTAGGGGAATTTACGTGAAATGATCATAATTTAAATGCAAACTGGAAATTACCTTTCTGGAGATGCTCTGGTAGGAAGCTTTGTTAGCTTTATTCAGTTTGGGTTTGTGGATATTAAAGGAAAACTCAAGGTTTGGAGCAGCAATTTGATCTCTGGGTAACCGGAGCCACCAGGCTGTGCTCCTGCAAGGACACCTGAAGCAGCTTCACTAACAGCTCCTGTTTTGCTGGGTTTTGTCACCTTTGCCCTGTCTAAGCACCTCCTTCAGAGAGTGCAGAGGTGCTGGTGCTTGCCCAGGGTCAAGCCAGCTCCAGAGCCTGGGTCCTTCTTCAAAAGCAGAGGAAGACAGGTCCCCCGGACCACCCCCCGCCATGAGTCTGCCACCCCACTGCAGGCTCCCAGAGCTGTGCACAAGAGAAGCACAGGGATTTCCAACTCTTAAACCCTCTGCAGCAGCAAGCAACAAGCGACTGACTGCCTGGGAGGTTTGCAAACATCATCAACAAACTCAGTCCATTCCTGCAAGACCATCTGTTCTTAACTGGTATTACAGTGTGTCTTAAAAAAAATATTCCCATGCTGAGTTTTCCTGCAAATCATAGCAGCATTTCAGTTCAGCCTGAAGGGAAGGTGACAGGGTGGAGAAACGCTTGGTTGGTGCCTATCTGCTGGCTCCAAACTAGACATTGCCTACACAGCCTGCAATGGTGACTTTGGAAGTGTGTGCATGAGTGTAATTGACAGGAAGGGACTTAATCAATTCTTGAAGGACTGAGCCCAAACCTGACAGTTGGCTATGGGAGCCTGAGAACAAATGCAGAGGAACTGATTCATTTCCCACTTATGCCAGTGCGACTGGTGAACGCCTTCTGTATTTCAGGGGGAAGCAGACATGTAATGTGGTGGTATGTCAGCAGGCAAGGCTGAAGCCATTTGCTCTGTCATTTTTAAGAATTCAGCGAAACTTGTTCTGACCTGAAATTTGATAAACAAGGACATTGGTGCAGCATTTGCAAAGGGTGGTGGTTAAAAATACTTGGTGTTGAAAAGGAGTTTAACCCAACTGAAGAGAGCCATGGGTATGATTAGAAAGAATAAATGTCTTGGTTGAATGTGTGCTGGGTGATGCATGAACACAGGGATGTGTTCATGCATAACCAGGGATGGCATTTCAGTGCTGCCCTCCACTCCTCCATGGGCCCTTGATGAGCCCTGGGAGGTGTTAAGCTCTGAAATGGGTCTGTTCCTTGGCTCTCCCATTCCCAAGCAGATGGTATGACCTGGGCGAAAATGTTGAGGGGTCCCACCCTGCTCAAGGCTAGGAGGTGTAGGGTGGAGATGGCACCTTCTTTTTCAGATATAGATTACACCAGCAACTGGATGGTCCATTGTAGGACGCAATTCTTCTTGAACTTCCCACGTAGTCCAGTCCCTCTTTCATGCCCTGCTTCTTTTTTCTCCTCTTTTCCCAGACTCCCTGCTTATTAATCATCGAAGAAATGACTTTCTTTGGTTGTGACTACAGAAATTTTCAATTAGCCAGTGTGATTGGCTGCATGTAAGAGAATTAATGTAACATATGCTAAGTGTATGCATGACCTATTTAAAGTGATGGATAATCTTTCCTGGTAAAACTCTTTTAATGGTATGTGCCTGCTACACATCAGTGAGCATAAAATTTTGGTTCTAAGTCACATTATAGCTTCTGCAATTGCATAGAGAATCCTGATTCTGCATAGAGAAGCAAGACAGAATCAGGAGCCAGGTGTTAAACTGATGCAAATCAATACTAGTTATTTTTAACAAAGTATTTGTGAAAATAACCCAAAGGCTAAAGATCAAAGGATTACAAACCTTGTGTGCAGCCAACTGGCCAAGATCTTTAGGAAATTTGCCAATATAGTGACATTTAACCAGAAGCTGAAATTTATAGCAAAAATATTGCTCTGATCTTGTGTATTGCTGAAAGCTAAAACCCCAGAAAAATAGTCAATTTTTAAATTTCTTTTTTCCTTCAAAACTCAAGCTTCTTAGATGTTGTTTTTGTTGTTGTTTTATTGATATTATTTTTTTAATATTTATTGTATTGTGTAAACTTCCTCTTGTTTAAAGTTGCTAAAAGTTTGCTGTCTATCTGGGGGATCACAGTGATCACTACTAGAAAACTTACAGCTTGAACTGAGCTAGTTTATGATGTGGGTTGTGTCCCTTTCCTGACAGAGCCCCTTGCCCAAAATGCCTGCATCAAGTCTGCAGCTTCTGCTAGTGCCAGAGCTCCCACAATCATATTCAAACTTGATTTGAGGCCTTCAAGTAATGTCAGAGCCACTAAATAAGTTATTAGAGTGGCTAACTACAGTTCTTGTTGAAAATTTCACCTTGTTTGAAGTCTGAATTTTTCCAGGCCCAGGTGCTAAATATTATCCTTAATTATTCCTTTATCTTCTGGATGAAAGAGCCCTCTCTCATCAGCACATGTCACACGTAGGTACTTGTAAATGATGAGCAAGTCACCTCTACACCTTCTCTAAACAAACCCATCTCAAGTCTCATTAGGAGGTTTTCCAGGTCTCATGCGCTGCTGATGCCCATGAGGTTTTCGGTGTAGACTCCAAAATTGAATCTATTCTGTGGCAATGAGGTCATAAATGCTGGGTGCAGGTGTGACACCACACCCCTATTAGTGCTGCTTCCTTGGTTGCCTAGTGGCCATGGTCTTCTCTGGGCTACTTGGCACTGTTGGCTGGTGCTCAGTGGCATCTTTTCAGGTTCGTGCTTTGCAGAACGTGGTCTCTCATTTCATAAGTGTTGCTTACAGCAGTGATTTGTAGCTGTAGAGGTTCTGGATATGGGTTCTTGAATACAGACCCAAATCAGTGTTGGGATCTGAAAAGCAGTACTGCAGCACATCATCACTTTCTTCTCACAGCATTTGGGAGTGAGCAAAGTGGACGGGAGGTGGGAACAGAGGGCCTAGATGTGCACAGACTCCTCTAAACCCACAAATATGGCACAGAAATGACCCAAGGACAAGTCCATAGCGAGAGGCTAACCTGCCTTGAATGCTCACTTTCAGGGCATGAAGGCAAGAAAAGGAAAGAAAATCACAGAAGTGAAGTAAGTTGCCCTCAATCACAGCCAGCATCAGAGCCCAAGTCCTTGTCCAGCACTTTCCTATAAGGCCTGCCAATCTCTTAAGACCATTATCTTTTTGAGGCAGCAGGTACAGTTTGGTCAGGCACTGCTTCATGCAGTCCTAAATGGCAGGAAGGATTTGTTGTAAGGGCAACTAGCATGAGATCATGTGAAAATAAAGGGCACCCGGATGAGAACTAGTCAGACTGTCTCCCACTCAGTATTTTTTTCCATAATGATGATTTTCTTCATATGATAAAATTTGCTTTATTTTTATCCTTAAATGTGCTTATTTGAAGCACAGAGTCAACCAACTTCCTTTGTCTCGCACTGGAGGCCTACCAAAGACAGACAGATTTTGTGAAAAAGCCAACAAGAGAAATGAGTTTCTGCCAGTGTTTGCAACTCCAGAAGTAGACTACACAGATTTAGGGAGAGACTGGACTAATTGATGGAGCAGAAATTCATTGAGAGTCACTAGAATCATATCATAGAATCATAGAATGGTTTGGGTTGGAAGGGATCTTAAAGATCATCCAGTTCCAACCCCCCTGCCATCGGCAGGGACACCTTCCACTAGACCAGGTTGCTCCAAGCCCCATCCAACCTAGCCTTGAACACCGCCAGGGATGGGGCAGCCACAACATCTCTGGTAAACTGTGCCAGTGCCTCACCACCCTCACAGTAAAGAACTTCTTCCTAAAACCTAGTCTGAATATACCTTCTTCTAGTTAAAAGCTGTTGCCCCTTGTCCTATCACTACTTTCTTTTATGAGAAGTCCCTCTCCAGTATTCTTCTAGCCACAGACACTACTTCTTGTTCAGTTCCTGAGGAGTACCCAGGCAAGGGCAACATGTATTTTCCCTGTGCTTACACTGTTCCCTGAACATCCACTTTTGGCCACCATGAGGGCCAGGACACTGGAGTTGCTGGACCATTAGTCTGAGAACACAGCTGCTGTTCCCAGGGGAATGTGTGTCCAGTCTCTCACCAAGAGGTACATGGGGTATCCAGGGTGCTGAGACAGGACAGCTGTGTTCTTCCCCAACTCAAGGCTCCTCATCCTGCAAGTAGGAGTAGCATCATCCCAATGCCTGGTTCTTTGTACACTGAACAGCAGTATTGCACATGGGACAGTTTTCACATAGGAGTTTTTTGTTAGGTTTTCTTGCTTCATTTAACTATAGTATGTGGGATGGCATGAGTAACGCTCTTTAGAACAGCCTCCATGCTTGGCTGCTGGAGAAGCAAAGATCACTGTCTGTCTGCTTAAGAAGGAAAGATTTATGTCTCTGATACTGGACAAATCTACACAGTTTCTTCACAATTTCTTTCCTAAAGGACAAAGTTAACTTTAAACCAAGCAACTAAATAGCTCTAGTGGGATATTAAATTTCTACCAATATGAGAGAAATAAAACAACTGTAACTGTAGCAATTTATTTTTGTGTTATTGTTATTTCCCTTTACTATGTTAAAGCTTGTGCTCTGGGAACTGATTGCACCAATTTCCAATGCTGTTACCTCTTGATGTGATAAGTATTGTGCTACAAGCAGATTGTGAAGGGCTTGTCTTTACTATGAATGTAATAGTTATGATCTTGATTTTACTCCAGTTAAGGTTCTAGTGAAGACAAGGCAATTTTTAAACCTCTTTCCAGAGGTGTTTTTGCACATCCCAAAAGAGACAAGCCTATCAGGCACCAAGGAACATTAGCTAGCCTATTATGAAATACAGGTAAGACACAGATCTGTATTTGTTACTGCTATGCAGCTGGTCAAGACTATAGCTAGGGGTATAGCGTCTATGTGGAAACATAGTACATCACACTAATGGAAGTGACTCACTTCGTGAAGATATTACAAAAAATGGGCTGAGACTATGGACTTTGATTGAACACAACTGTGTTTGGTGGTATAAGAAGGTATAGGCCCTGGAGGAGTGTTACACTAGTGCATTTTATCTCTCATTTAGGGAAGGCTATGTTGTCGAAACTCAGTGGTGTTGGGTATGCCCCTTTCCGCTGAGTTAAGATGTCATTTTGTAAAGGCAAAATTATTTAAAACTTGTGCACTGGTTTAGCACAGGTATAATCTGCATCTTGAGTTGGTGACTTCCTCTGAAAACTAGGCACAGCTTTGTTTTCACTAAGATTTTGTTTTGGATTAATTAACTCAGTTTAATAACGTATGTTAAACCAGATGAAATTAAGGATGTGCACATGGAAACTCCAGAGTCAATGTGTGACACTAAACTCCTAAAAAGACTAGAAAGCAGAAGATTTTCTGTGAAGGGAAAGATTGCTTTTATGTTTGATACAAATAAAATGTGAACAGATGTGGAATAAGGTTTCTGTGCTCCCTTCCTTCCCTTCCCTTCCCTTCCCTTCCCTTCCCTTCCCTTCCCTTCCCTTCCCTTCCCTTC